>JAJOOR010000477.1:0-114599 GCA_036250505.1 Solanum acaule | reverse complement strand
CCCCCCCCCCCCCCCCCTTCATTTACTATCTTTTGATTCATTTTTTCCCTTTCTAGATTAATTTTGGGCTCAAACCTTGATAATCAGTAGTTATTCATGGACGAGAGTTCATCTAAATCCAAAAGGAATGATAATTATTGTATGTTTGCTCTTTTAAAATTGACTATGTTCAATAATAATTTCTTTTTTCTTTTTTTTCTGTTTTCTCCGAGTCATTAATTCATATAATAATGGAAGTATTGGATCTCATTATGGTCAAGAGATGTAAAAATATTTAATTTATTATCTTTGTCTATTTAGTTTAGATACATAAAGATTATTAGTTTTCTAATTGAAGAATTTTAATGCTCTCGTTTTGGTAATTTTGATTTTTCTCAGTTAATTTTATGAAAATAAAGTAGAAAGCTTGATACAAGTACGAAAACCATGAACACTAAATATTTATTACAATGTCATCGATTTAAATATATATATGCACCATGTTCAACATTAATTCAAATATTTTTTTACCTTTCTTTTAAGAAAAATATTAGTTGCATACTCTCTCTTAGTCACAATAAGATTCTTATTTCTAACTGAGTAATGTTAAAACCCTATTCTTTAACTTGATCAAGCATACCTTCTGAACTAAATGCTTGTAGGAAAGACAAATTTTTTTGGTAAATAATGAAAAGTTATTGAGGAAGCAAATGTAACAACCAAAAATTCTTTTTGTTTATTATTCGGCAAAGTCATTGTCACTCCCCGAGCCTACACCCCGGACGTAACTGGCTCTTGAGAACCATTGCTGGTCCCTAAGCAAACCCTTGGCCTGGCTCAATACTCCGCGGAAGAATTTCTCAATAATAGAAATCTCAAAACAACCTCACTCATAACATATCATAAATAAAATAGTTTAGTCATTATACTCAAATGAACATAAGTGTTCAACTCACAGTCTTTAAAACATCAACAAGGGAATGAGAAAAAGACACCTCAACTACTATTCTCTATGAAGCCTCTAAAATAATGCATTGGAAATCGGGACAATATCCACGACATCCTCACAAAACTGTAAGATAAATGGGCAATCCTCCGGAAGAAAAGAGGCTCACAAAAGCAATTCGGGAACTGCAAGTGGTATTAATGGAGTGCCTTTTGATTACCCTGAATACTTGTATTTGCATTATGAACAGATGTTGTCACGCCCCGAGCCTACACCATGCACGTAACTGGAACTCGAGAACCATTGTTTGTTCCCAAGCAAACCCTTGGCCTGACTCAATACTCAGCGGAAGACTTATTCAACATTAGATGAACTCAAAAGTAAAGGTTTTCTCAAACAGTCTCAAAATAAAAAACTCAGAATATTTTAAATAAAACATTCAACTGGCCAAAAGAGGCAACTCAAGTCTATAAAATTAACAATTGAAAATGAAACAAACTTCTCAAAACTCTACTATCTATGAAGCCTCTAAGTACTATGATGGATGTCAGGACAAGAACCCCGATCATCCTATGAAACTGAAATTAAAGAAAAGTGTGGAGCCCCTCGGAAAGTAAGGAGGCTCACCAATCAAACTCTGGGACTGCAAGTGGTATCAACGGAGCGCCTGTTGATGACCCTGGTTACCTGTATCTACATCATGAAAGATGCAGGCCAAATGACATCGATACATGGAATGTACGAGCATGCAAGGACAACTCTAAAGCACATACATAAGCTTGATCTGAGAGAAAGAAAGAACAGACTTACCTCATCTCCAGTCAACTCAACTCAAAGAAACTCAAGAATACTCAAAGATACTCAAAGGTACTCAACTAAGAAAATACTCAACTCAATTCAAGAATACTCAACTCATTATAAAGCGTCAATAAAAGATGTAGTATGAAGAAAGCTTTAAAACAGTAAATAACAACTCGAAGTATTTCAAAATACAATAATAACTCTTTACTCTTATTTGGGAGATTCTCTAACCGACAACCATCACTATGAGCTATGTGATGATACAACGTCTCTCCCATACTATCATAACTGTCCTATACCTTGTTGGAGTATAGGACATCCTCAACTAAGTGGATCCACTAAGCTATGTTTAAAAGCAATAAGGAATCATCTAAAAAGTATGACTCTTTACCCATGTTGGCATACATGATTTATGAGGACTTTGAGTTGTCTAAACTCGTCCCCATATCAGTGCCCAATACTACTCCCAATAATATAACTCATGCTCATATGTTTTAAAACATTTAATCATCCTAAACTTTGAGATTATTACTAAAAAGAATTCTCTTAAAAGAGATAATGCTCAAAACTCCTCATAAACTCATTTGGAAATCAAGGTTTCCTCTCATTTTAAATGTAAAAGCATTTACTCTTGGGAATACTTAGTTCCATTATTCATATTGAAGACATGAACTCATCTATACTCATGCTCATACTCAAGTATTCAAGTCTTAAAACAAGTTTTAAAAGATTGTAAAATACTTCTCAAAATGATTCAAAGAACTTCATCAAACTTTACGCTTTAACACTATCTTGAAATTGAATTATGAATTCAAGAGTTATGAATTGGATATGCATGATATCTCAAGAATTAATGAAGATTTTAAGTGTGGATATCAAGTCGAAAACATAGGTACGATTTGAGGGAACTCACACGAAAAGAAGGTCGGAATGGTAGGGGACCTAGCGAACCTGAAACACTGAGTGGCGCGCGGTGCCAACCCCAAAATTAATGTACAGTAGTCGGGGTGCACTTAGTGGCACGGGGTGCCAGGCACCAAACTACAGATCAGTAGTTTGGGCGCTATGGATGGCATGACGCCCCATGCTCCTGCCCAGAAACTCGATGAATTTTCTTGCTTTTTTTCAAGCCCTAACTCATTTAGAATCAGATGATTTTCCCTGAACTCTTTTGGATTCTTAAATCCAACATAATTACAACGAAATACACTCAAAATTTACTCAAGAACAATACTTAAACAGAAGATCCTTGTCTTAAGAACTCAACAAAACCTCATGTTAAAGAATGAAGAACAAAACTTCATGAAACTGATGAAGAACTCAAAGTACTCGAACTCATGGATGGAATTCGATAAAGACACTCATGATTGGTGTGATGGTGAACAAAACAATCACTATGAAAGCTTACATACCTTTTTAGGATTGAATCCTTGGTGAAACCCCTCAGCGATCGCAAGAATTTTGAACGAATGCTTGAACTTCTCCTTTTTCTCCTCTTGAACTTCTCTCTAAAACCCTAAGCATGTTTAGGAATTGTGAAAACTGATCTAATTAAGTTTAGACCCCTAAAATATTACTAAAAACAAATTAGTCTAGTGGGGTATGGAAAAGACCAAAATACCCCTCCTTAGTTCAGATGAATTTCCTTAACTGGATAGACTGAATTTAAACGGGAATATATCCTTCACCCGAGCTCAGAATTTAGCAAATTTGGTGGCGTTGGAAAGAGGACTCAAAGATCTTTCATTTTATATCTCATGGGCTAGTTAACTTATACTGTGCTGAAAGTTATGGTCATCTGAAATTGACCTAAAACTCACAATTTAAGACTAACTTTCCCAATGCTCAATTTGCTAATTCTAGTTTAGCTCTTTCTAAATCCAAGGTGTTACAGATGCAGGACAAATGGCGTCAGTACATTGAATGTACAAGCGTGTAAGGGGAACTCTAAAGCACATATATAAGCTTGAATTGATAAAAAGGAAGAACATACTCACCTCATCTCAACTCAACTCAATACTACTCAACTCAATATAAAGCAACAATAAAAGATTGCAATATAAATATATCTTTTAAAACAATAGATAATAACTGAATGTATTTAAAATTACAATAATAATTCTTTACTCATATTTGGGAGATTCTCTAACCGACAACCATAACTATGAGCTACGTGATGATACACTGTCTCGCCCACACTCCCATAACTGTCCTTTACCTTGCCGAAGTATAGGATAGCCTCAACTAAGTGGATCCACTAAGCTATGCTTAAAAGCTATAAGGAATCATCTAAAAAGTATGACCCTTTACCTATGTTGGCATACATGGTTTATGAGGCCTTTGAGTTATCTGAACTCGTCCCTATGTCGGTGCTCAATACTACTCCCAATAATATAACTCATGCTCATATGTTAAAAAACATTCCTCATCCTTAAACTTTGTGATAAATATTCAAAAGATTCTCTTACAAGAGATAGTGCTCAAAACTCCTCATGAACTCATTTAGAAATCAAAGTTTCCCCTCGTTTTAAACGTAAAAACATTTACTCTTGGGAATACTTAGTTCCCTTATATTCATTTTGAAAACATGAACTCAACTCTCCTCATCCTTTTACTCAAGTAATCAAGTCTTAATACACAACCAAGTCCAACTCTGGACGCATCATAATACACAACAAAACCTTGAGTACCTTCTGGTAGGGTCAACCCTGGGAATTAGTTAACCGAGTTTTCAGTTCCTGAAAGCTCTTCTCACAAGCTTCAGACCATTGAAACTTCATTGTCTTCTGAGTCAACTTTGTCAATGTTGCTCCCAATTGGCCACGCAAGTGTACGAGCTCTTAAAAGAACCAGATTATCTAACCCAAAAGACCTGTCAATTAACTATTTTTACTAAATTATACTGATCTAATTATTTATTTAAGAGAGCCAAAAGAGAAGAATGCAAGAACAAAATAATAAAATTACTTACAATAGTTGGAAAATCCCAGGGCTGCAACATGTATTGGATTTCATGTATCATATTTTTGGCTTAGAATTAATTTCAGTTGTCAAGTTACTAGTTTATAGGATTGATGATATGATCCGGGTTATACGCCTCTCGTCGCCTACCCCAGTTAACTATCTAACTACATCGTTGACGGGGATAAATAGACTAACTGGCAAACATTTATATTTCATCCTATTTTGTAACCAAGCAAGGTGTTCATCTAGGCGTCACTCCTGAACACTAATCACCTCAATCTAATGGGTAGACCGTGCTCTCTATATTCTCTGGTCTATCTAATCCCTCCTCTCTCGATTTTAAGATTAGACAATATATTTATCTTATGGTGATCAAGCATAAAATACTAAAACAAGAATAGAAAAGTAACTTATAATGACAACCAAGAATTAACTCAATAACCTCATATAATCAACATTCGATTTGTAGCTACAGCCCCAGAACAAGGGGCTTTTAGCCATTAATCTCTAAGAAAATAAGAAGAAGAAAAGAACCCTAAAAAGTATTGACAACTTTATATTTTGATACCCTCTAATTGATCTTCACCTCTGCCTCCTCTCTAAAATAATTATTTCTATGAACTATTTATAGAGGTAAGAAACCCTAAATAAAATAATTAAGTCCAAATCAAATTAGGCACCCAAAACCAAACGGAATTGGGTTTCCCAGTTGTACGCGTGAACTGTCCAACCGCCTCAATTCTGCACGACTTCAACAATCTGAAGGTGTTCCACTACTGCCACGTGGAAGCATTCTCTTTTCCTATTAGAACTTTGCAACTTTATATTTTATACATTATTATAATAAATTTAATCATTAAGCTGTCTGTTTGATTTCCTTCTTTAGCCCTTTTATATTTAATTCGTTTTAGCTCCAAACTTCTTCATTTTTCCACCAATTTAATCGTACAAATAAAATACACTATTAAGCACAATCCATAAAATTCATGCTAAAAAAAGACAAATATAAATAATAAATGTCAGGTAAATAATGATTAAAAATATTTATTTTTGGTCTCACATCAACACCCCACACTTAAATTTTTGCTCGTCCTCAAGCAAGCATTAAAGCTCATTTCAAAAAATCATACTAAGAATGTCATCACTTTGGTTAATACAAACAATTAGGCCATATACCAATTTCAAAACATCAAATATTCTTCTCAATCATTATGCAAGACATCCAAATAAACAACAAACCTCTAACCTCCTAACCTCAAGGAAGGACTTTAAACTCATCAAATTTAAGCTTGCTCCCCTACTCTCATCAAAGAAAGTTAATAAAATACCTATCCATCATGAAACAAGTGCCCTCACAAGAAGAAATAGTCCACACACTAAATTCAAAAGATTGAATATAAATTAAGGACTTCATATCAAGAACAACTCACACTCACAAAGAAAATTCACATGTATGCACAAAGAACCATAGGCTTGCCCATTATGTACATCTCCACTAATTTAGCATGCTTGAATAGAATCAAATAGGACTTTAACGGGTTGTAATGTAGGCTAGGGGACAGGTAGGAAAACTATATAATAGTGAGTTACACTTCCTTAAGCATTTTGCACTTTAAGACTATTTCACCCATTATTTTCTTCTCTTTATTTTCAACCCTCTCTTCAACAATTATTTCACAAGTAATTCTCATCATCTCAAGAATGCTTCATTTTTGTATTTTTTAAAAAAGTTTTCCTTCATAATAGCCACCCTCAACTTACGTTTTTACATGCGTTAAGGTGCATGATGTCCTTGGAAGGACCAGGGCCATCATCAAGGTAACTTCTTTTGTTCATTTTTTTTACGTCACATTCTTTCAAAGAGGGCTTTTTAAGCACTTTGTAGCTATCATTGATTACCTTTTCACTCAATCATCGTTTTTTCTCAAAATTGATAGTTAGAATAAGTCTATGCTATAATGTTTAAGGAAGCAAGGTGCAAAAACTAGGGATTCAACAAATAGTCCAGGGCAAAATATGGCTACCAACAAAAGGCTATAGGCTCAAAAAGGCTAACTAGTGATATAATATCTGAAAAGGTAAAATTTACCAGACAAATCAAAGAAAGCCTATTATAATCTCCTAAGCAGATCAACACTTTTTTATTTCGCTTCAATAACATGCATGGCAAGTTCTAGACTAAAATGAAAAACATGGAATAAAGAAATTATCACCACACATGGTACAAGTATCAATCAAGATGGATCAATTCCACTTCTAAGAGAGACAGAATCATAACAAACTACAAAATAAAATAAATTATAATCAAAGTCACAACCATGAGCTTAGATGTCAAAGAGTCTGCATTTTTTTTATCAAGCATTCACAAGAAAGTACTACTAAAAAATTAGACCTAAATAACAAGTATCACACCACTCAAAATGGTCTTTTCTTTTCTCTCAAAAAAATAAAAAATAAAAAATTATTCCTAAAAAAATAAAAGACACTAGGTTCAAAGGGACTATCCTCAGGAAAAGAACCGAAAACAAAAGCCAAGGAACCCATCCTAAGAAAATAAAAGACTCAATAAAACAATAAAACTAAGAATTTATTCCTCCACCCCACACTTAAAAAGATGCTATGTCCCCAAAGCATCAAATAAAATTTAAAAACAAGGGTTAGAAAAACTTCCTGAGGCCTTTAAGCCTAGCTAGTAGCATGTTCTCTTTATTTTCATCAAGGTTCGTCACCCTACACTTAAGCTCAAACGTGCTCCTTAGCTCCAAATTTCGGATACTCAGACTTCTCCAAAATCTGTAAAAACCACACAAAAAAAAATGATACTAAAAAAATAAAAATAAAAATAAGAAGTTACACTATAAATTGGGTTGCCTCCCAATAAGCGCCTAATTTAACGTCGCGGCACGACACAAGTAAATTCACCACTTTGAACTTATGAATTGTACGCCTAACTTTGCATTTATTTTTCTGCTCCTCTCAAGGGGTGGTGGTATAAAGATAAAATAACCAAGTAATAAATAACGCATCTTGCACTTGTTGGTCCTTATGTGAGGAATATACATTTGTCTACATGGACCAGAAAACCTTAGGATGTAGGGGCCATGTTCCTCATCTATATAGTTCTCCATTAGTTCAGATGACTTGAATGATACATCAACATCTAAACATAATGTTGAAAAGTTATTTGAATGGGGTCCAATACGTCCCTCTTCGGAACTTACACCAATTGCAACATGCTCGGTTTTATACTCTTTCCCAAATGTGGCATCTTCAAGAAAAGTTTGATTACATTGCATCTCCTCCCGTTTTAGATCCTCAATTTGACTTTTGAGTGCCTTTTCAGTATCACACAAATCATAATTGGATTGTTGAGCGTCAAACGCAACAACCTTTGTATTCAATTCATTGCTTAAGTTCTGAGTATGCAAGAAAAACATATTAACATCTTGAAAGTGCTCCATTTTTCTATCTATAAGGCGTGACATCACATATATGATTCTCCTACGGTGCTCTTCATATTCCTCTATTAATTTCCTGCAAGATTCCATGCTATCAAAGGAATAAAGATTATTAGCATCTTCATGAGAGGGTTTTGGAGTAGGGTAGCAACACACGGCGCAACCGACCCACAACCCCCTACAAAATTCATAGGATAGAGATGGTGCACACAATTCTCCCTCGGGAATATAATTACATTGTTGCCAAAAGTGAGCTCCTTCGCAATAAGGACAAGGTCTTACCACTTGTGAATAATCCTCATTCCTGTTCATCCCAAGAAAAGTATTAATTAGTATAAAAAAATATGTATAAAAATAAATAAATAAATAAAAAGAAAAAAGTATAACCTAGAAGGATAGTTAATTTCTAAGTCCTCGGCAGCGCGCCAAAAAACTTGTTGCTCCCAATTGGCCATGCAAGTGTATGCGGTCGCGCAAGTAATATAGTGGCTCTTAAAAGAACCAGAATATCTAACCCAAAGGACTTGTGAATTAACTATTTTTACTAAATTATACTGATCTAATTATTTATTTAAGAGAGCCAAAAGAGAAGAATGCAAGAACAAAATAATAAAATTACTTATAATAGTTGTAAAATCCCAGGGCTGCAGCATGTATTGGATTTCATGTATCATATTTTTGGCTTAGAATTAATTTCAATTGTCAAGTTACTGGTTTATAGGGTTGATGATATGATCCGGGTTATACACCTCTCGTCGCATACCCCAGTTAGCTATCTAACTACATAGTTGAGCGGGGATAAATAGACTAACTGGCAAGCATTTATATTTCATCCTGTTTTGTAACCAAGCAAGGTGTTCGTCTAGGCGTCACTCCTGAACACTAATCACCTCAATCTAATGGGTAGACCATGCTCTCTATATTCTCTGGTCTATCTAATCCCTCCTCTCTCGATTTTAAGATTAGATAATATATTTATCTTATGGTGATCAAACATAAAATACTAAAACTAGAATATAAAAGTAACTTATAATGACAACCAAGAATTAACTCAATAACCTCATATAATCAACATTCGATTTGTAGCTACAGCCCCAGAACAAGGGGCTTTTAGCCACTAATATCTAAGAAAATAAGAAGAAGAAAAGAACCCTAAAAAGTATTGACAACTTTATACTTTGATACCCTCAAATTGATCTTCACCTCTCCCTCCTCTCTAAATTAATTATTTCTATGAACTATTTATAGAGGTAAAAAACCCTAATTAAAATAATTAAGTCCAAATCAAATTAGGAACCCAAAACCAAATGGAATTGGGTTTCCCAGTTGTACGCGTGAACTGTCCAACTGCCTCAATTCTGCACGACTTCAACAATCTGAAGGTGTTCCACTGCTGCCATGTGGAAGCATTCTCTTTTCCTATTTGAACTTTGCAACTTTATATTTTATATATTATTATATTAAATTTAATCCATTAAACTGTCTCTTTGATTTCCTTTTTCAACTTTCATATTTAATTCATTTTAGCTCCAAACTTCTTCATTTTCCCACCAATTTAATCCTACAAATAAAATACACTATTAAGAACAATCCATAAAATTCATGCTCAAAAAGGACAAATATAAATTATAAATGTCAGGTAAATAATGATTAAAAATATGTATTTTTGGTCTCACATCAGTCAACGAGGACGAAATAGACGAAAACCCCTCGACAAACCTCCTATAGTAATTAGCCAATCCCAAGAAACTCCTTATATCAATCAAAGATATGGGTCTAGGTTAGTTCTACACTGCCTCAATCTTCTGTGTGTCAACTTGTATCCCTTCTCCAAATACAATGTGGCCTAAGAATGCCACAGACTCAAGCTAAAACCCACACTTAGAAAATTTGGCATACAACTCCTTATCCTTGAGAGTTTGAAGAACTACTCTGAGATGACTGCATGATCCTCCTTATTTCTCGAATAAATCAGTATGTCATCAATAAGTACGATAACAAACATGTCAAGATAAGGCTTAAACACTCTATTTATGAGGTCTATGAACGCTGTAGGAGCATTAGTCAAGCCAAAAGACATAACAAGAAACTCATAATGACCATAATTGGTCCTGAACATTGTCTTAGGGATGTCACTTTCTCTTACTCTCAACTAATGATAGCCAGATCTGAGGTCTATCGTAGAAAAATAAGTGGCACCCTAAAGTTGATCGAAAAGATCATCAATTCTCAGAAGAGGATACTTATTCTTTATAGTAACCTTGTTCAATTGGCGGTAATCAATACACATCCTAAGTGAACCATCTTTCTTCCTCACAAATAACATCGGAGTGCCCCAAGGTCAGACACTAGGTCGAATGAAAACCTTATCAAGAAGATATTTCATCTGCTCTTTTAACTCTTTCAACTCATCTAGAGCCATTCTATATGGCGGAATAGAGATAGGTCGAGTATCAGGAAGAATATCTATACCGAAGTCTATTTCTCTTTCAAGAGGGACTCTGAGAAGATCATCTTAAAAGACCTCTGGAAACTCACTCACAAATGAAACTGACTTAATAGGTGGTGTCACAACACTAGATTCATTAACTTGGACTAAGTGATAGATGCAGCCCTTGGAAACTAACTTTTTGGCCTTAAGGTTTGAAATAAAATGACCTTACCACTGCTGAACTACTCCTCCACTCTATAACAGACTCATTAGGAAACTGGAACTTAACTACTCGATTCTTACAATCAACTGAGGCATAACAAGCATGGAGTCAACCCATACCTAGAATAACATCAATGTAACACCCCATAAAATTTTTGAGCTTAGACTCGAGCCATCCTTCGTTGTGAGTAGGATTTTACCGAGGAATTTAAAATTTTCTTGAGTGTTAAGGTCACTAGATGTAGCACCTTGTGTTCCAAAAAGAAATAAAGAGAATTCATTCAAGTCATTCCTTAGTCCTTTTAAGTTTTGGGTTAGCTTCAAACAACCATAACTTTTAGTATCAAATGAAAGGTCTTGGAGTCCTCTTTCCAACGCCACCGAGTTTGCTAATTTTCAAGTTCGTATGAGGGAGATATGCTCTTTTAAGTCACGTTGTCCATTTAAGGAAAGTTACCCGAAAATAGGAGGGGTATTTTAGTCTTTTCCTGACCCCCACTTATTCTAAATGTGAATTTCACCCAATTAAGGGTCTAAACTGATTAGAATCAGTTTCTTTCATCCCCAAAAGTGTTTAGGGTTTCAAAGAGAAGATTCAAGAGGATAGAAAGTTCAAAGTTTCAAGCGTTCGTTCAAGAAATTCAAGATTTCACCAAGAACCTAGTTCTTTGAGGTATGTAAGCTTCCATAGTATAGGGTTCGTTCACCCACACGCCAATCATGAGTTTCTTTTGCGAATCTATCCATAAATATTGAGCAATTTAATTTCTTGATGAGTTCTTGATAAGTGTTCTTGAAGTTTCCTTCTTGATTAAGTTTTGATGTAAGATCCTACTTGGGTCAACTTCAAACGACCATATCTCTTATAATATAAAAAGTTACGTGGGCCATAACCTATCAAATTAAAGGTTTTTGAATCTACTTTCCAATGCCATCAATATCACATCAATCCAATTTCTGTGTAAGAAGTTATGGCAATTTTTGTAAATTGATACAGTGCTGTTATGAATTAGTCGACGGGAAAATATTAAAAAGGGTCATTTTTATTTTTTTACCTCCAAGAAAACCCTAAACGAATTTCTTGACAAATAAAAGGCTCAAAATAATCAGATTTTAATCTTTTAATCCATAATTCTCTTCTCTCTCAAATCCTAGGGCAAAACCCTAAGGAAAAATCAAAGTAGAAGACTCCATTCAAGATTCTTTCAATATTTTTTAAGAATATTCTTCAAGGTAAGTCTTTCTCCAAGAATTCCATTCTTTTCAACTCCAATTCCTCCATACAATTATGAATCTCTAATGAAAATCATAATTCTTTTCCATATAGATTTCAAGAAACTAATTCAAGAATCTCAAGAAAGGTTTTCTTAATCGTTTACCTTCAAGCTAGGGTTTCAAGGCTTCTAATCAAGTTCTTCTTCAAGAACCTTGTTCATCCAGGTATGTAGGGTTATCATAGTGTTGGACTAGTTTGTCCTCACGCCCTACATCTACTTTCAAATCAGTAAAAGAGAAATCTAGGATTCTACCCCTAGATTTGAGTATTCTTGAGATAAGTTGATTTTTAGTTCTTGAGTTCATGTTTCTTTTAAAAAACTTATTCCTAATTATTGAGATCCTTGAGTTGATTTTTTCATGTCTATAATTCAGCATGAACCCTATTTTGAGTTATAAATCTTGAGAAGTTTTTCAAAGCCAACACTTGAGTTTTAAACAGACTTTTGAGAAAATAATTATGAGAATGAGAAGAGTCGTATACACGAGTACCATATCGTTATGTAGAGCCTCGAGTCGAGTTGTTCATGCCTATAATTCCACATGAACTTCATAATTTGAACATCTTTTAGAGGAGTAGTATCTTCAAGTTCCAAGTCTTGAGTATTGAATTCCTAATCCCTTTTGAGATTTTATTCCTAATCATGGGACTATTACATATTACTCATGGAGTCCATGAGGTGAGTTGTTCTTTCCCATAATTCCACATGAACCCTATGAGTTGAACATTCTTGAGAGGAGTAGTATCAATGAAGTTCTTGAGTTCCGAGTATTGAATTATATCTATGGTTATTTAAAACCTTGAATTGAGTCGTTCATGTCCATAATTCGGCATAAACCCTATTTTAAGAAATCTTTTTTTACAAATTTTTTTAAAACTTGTTTTAATGACTTGAGCATTGAGTTTGAGAAAGAGTAGAGCTGAGTTCATGTTTATTTTCAAAAGATTATACGGGAACTAAGTATTCCCAAAGAATAAATGTTTTCACATTTAAATAAGAGAGGAAACACCGAATTCCAAAAGAGGTTTTGAGCTAGTTTTTGAGTAATAATATCAAACCACAGAAAGAGCTATGTTTTTTCAAACATATGAGCTAGTTACATTTCGGCAGTAGTATTGAGCACCAATATGGTGACGTGTTTGAGTTCAAATAATTCGAAGTCTCCATAAACCGTTTAGCCAATTTGGGTGGAAAAGGGTTATACTTTTTAGATGATTCCTTAATGCTTTTACCATAGACTAGTGGATCCACTTAGTGAGTAGGTTCTGTTTTATTTAAAACAACGGGTTTACAGAGTCGCCACTTAATTTTTAAAGTAAAATTAAGAAAACTATTTTTTCAAAAGATTAAAACAAAAATCAATTGAAAATATTAAAGGAGGTTCGGGGTTCATATTAGCATTTCGGGAAGGGTTTGAAAGCACCCGAAATGCCCGCTAATATGCGGTTATCCGATAATTAACTATTTGGATAATAATTTAAAAGAGGCATGGTTAAACAAGTTTGGGAAATTCATAACTTAAAACTTGAAATTATTTTAAGGGGAAGGAAAATAATATAAGGGATTACTTAAGTAAATTATTTCAAAATAATTCAAGTGATAAAATAAGTAAAATTATTTTGTCTTTAGGAAATCTCGAAATGACTATCTTTTGGGGAAATCGAATTAGGACAACCTTAAACTGAGTAGCAAATAAACAGTTAAAAAAATACGAAACAGATAAAATAAAGAGAGAGAGTGTGTGTTTTTGGGTCCAAGTCTAGTTTTTTGTCCGCCTGGGCCAGTACTTGGGCCTAATTTCATTTTGGGCCTTTTAGCCCATTTGCACCTGTCGTAGACTATCATTAAAATTGAATTTTCTTTTGGGCTTTCGGCCCAATTTCACCTGTTCTAAAATCTAACAAATAATACTAAAAATAAATGAGCCTTTGGCGCAATTACAATGCAACACAAAACTGAAATTTAGAAGGGCTTTTGGCACTCTTTTTGCTGTATCACACTGTATACAACATGTATACAGCCCTTGGTCCCACTCTGAACACTTGTATTTCATCTTCCAAGGATCTGTTCTTCGGTTTTTTACTCGAATAGAACAAGATTGAACCTCCTTGGCTCAACATGAAATGCACAGGAGAAAAATGAATGAGTCTGATGGACTCAACTCTTTCTGGGCAGCGAAATGGAGACCAAATGAGCAAGTGACGACTTTTGATTTCCAATACAGAACTCCAACGGAAAGCTTCGGTTAAAGTTTCAAAGGAAAGCATAGGATTCAAAACTCGGAACCTTGACTATATTAATGGATTTCTTTTGTGAAAATATGCTTTTGTATTTCTCTCCGGTATCCACAATTTCTCCTTAAATTTTCCCACTTTTTTCCCACCACTAACAATGAAGATAAAAGGAGATTTATATAGAAGGAGATTAGGGCTGATTTAGGGGGGAAAATGATTGAATTAAAATGGCCTTTTCGAATTCAAAATTTGAATTCCTTAAGAGATAAGGTTGCCAATGAATTTGTACGAATCTTGTACAATTTTCAACGGAAACAAGAGGAGAGACATCCAATTCGAGGAACAAGAACTAACTTGCAAAGAGTTTGATCCACTTGGATGATTCTCGAAGATTTGCGTATGGAGGGAGACACTCTGCGATGCTGGACTGGGGTCGCTGGATTTCGTGATGGGTTGTTGCTCGCGACTGGACTAACTCGCGATTCTAGGTTGGTTTCTCGCTGGGTTTCTCGCGTTGTTCGCAAAGATGAAGAAAACACGTATAGGGGTGGGTCGGTCTGTTTTGTAGTGGGTTTGTACATATTGTTGTTGGTATTGAATGGGCTTGGGTATTGTTGAAAGTTAGGCTATTGACGGGTTATCTTGGTTGCTGGAAATTACTGAATGAATGGCCCAACGTGGTTTTTTAAATTGAGTTGAAGGCATGGAAGGAAGTAGTTAGAATTTCTATTAAGAAAATGACCATATGAATTTCAATTGTAGTCATTTAGAGTTAACAATTTAGCTAAATTGAGTTTAGTTGGTGAATTAATATTAATTAATTAAGGAGCTTCTTAATCTTAACGAAATAAAATAATCTACTTAATTATAAACTAATTAATTCTTAAATGCAAACTATTACATAACTAAACTAATTAGTAAAATATTTAAATAAAACAAAATCTTTTTTTTGAGATGACTTTCAAATATTTATAAAATATACTAGTTATATATATGATTATGTAAAACATAAATATTACTTAGAAATCATAGAAATAAAAAAAACTAATTAAATGTAACTTGATAAAATATTTTGAACTTTATAAAAACTATTTATTTCAAATCGTTTGGAATTTAAGAAGCTCGATGATTAATTTATACTGTGGAGGTCCAAAATTGGGTGTCAACATGTTCTATACCCCGACAAAGTATAGGACGGCCCTGTCATCGTGCGGCGAGACACTGTATCATCATATAGCTCATAGTGATCGTTGTCGGTTAGAGAAACTCCCATAGAGATATTTTTTATTCTTACATACACAGAGTTTACTTTGTATTTTCATATACAAGTATATTTTATCTTGTATCCTTGCATACAAAATTAGTTACTATTGCATTTTTCAATACATTGAGTTACTTTCTACTGTTTTAAACGCTTTCCATATATTGCATATGTATTGTTGCTTTATATTGAGTTGAATATCCAGAGTTGTGTATCAAAAGTTAAGTACCTAGAGTCGAGTGTCTTATTATTGATGTCGAGCCTTATTTTACTGAATTCAATAACTTATCATTGAGTTGAGTAGAGTTGAGTGAGTTGAAAAGAGGTAAGTATGTTTCTATTCCACCAGTTCAAGCTTATCTTTATGCTTTAGAATTCCCCTTAAATGCTCGTACATTCCATGTACTGAGCCATTTGGCCTGCATCGTTTCATGATGCAGATATAGGTACTCAGGATCACCAACAAACATTTTGTTGATACCACATGCAGTTCGAGTTAGCTATGGTGAGCCTCCTTGCTTCCGGAGGGTTCCACTTGTAATTTCAGTTATATTAGTTGTTAGGATGTCGTGGGTCTTGTCTCGACTTCCATCTTTGTCAATTAGAGCCTTAATAGATAGATAGTACAGTTTGACAAGTCTCTTTCATTTATTTTGTTAAATAATTTAAAGACTTGGGTTGCCTATTGTTAGCTAGTTGAATATTCTATTTATATTCAGAGTAAATCATTTGAGTTAAACCTTTGTATTTGAGTTTCATGACCGCTTGTAGTCAGCGAAGATAAGGGTTCACTTGGGGACCAAAAATGGTTCTCAAGTGCTGGCCACGTCCAGGGTGTAGGCTCAGGTCGTGACAAACTTAGTATCAGAGCACAGAGTTCAAGTGTCCTAGGGTGTCTATGAAGCCGTGTCAATAGGATCTTGTTTATGGTTGTGAGGGCCCTACTTCTATAAATAAGTGACTACAAACATTTAGGAAAAGTTTTCGCTCTTTCATATTCTAAATCGTACAATAGATGTATGTCCTAGAGACTTATTCTAACTCGTACGTTCTCATATCCATTCGACTACCCCTCATACTAGAGGTGGTTTAAACGAAAAGTCAGCTCTTTATCAATGAGTTACTCTTAGCAAAATCTTGAGGAATTCATGAGACTCCAGAGGGGCTTGAGAGAAGCCCAGGAGTGAGTTAAGGGTTGAGTTCGAGAAAATACACTCATATTCATATGTATCGTGCATTTGAGGTAAAAAAGAGTTGTACTCTCTTCTGTAAGCCCTATTTCAGCTGAGATCCTTATGAGGAAGTGTGTTTAGAGCTTGGGTAGTATTTTCATCCCAAAAAGATAGTAGTAATTACAAGATTTTGAGCAGTAGTAGTGAAAGAACCCAGAGTTAGAGAAAAGTATACAGATGTTTATTGATCGAAGAAAGAGAGATGGTGTTTTGACGAGCTACGTTACTATAGTCATGCACCTAGTAAGTTACTAATGAAGAGTTTCCCCTTATGGGTAGACTAAGAAGTGATGAGTTGTGAAGATTTCATCATAGGAGGTAGAGTGTGTTGTAGCTAGAAAAGAGTTGTGATGAAGTGCCATTGTGTAGGTACTGACCAAGTGTAAGTGTTGAATAAAAGAGCGGGAGTATACATGAGGTGATATATCTAAGCTAGGCTTATGATTTTGAGGGAGAGCCCATAATACTCAAAGTGTTATAGAACTAATTAGGCAATGATGTATCATGAATGAGTAAATAGTACTTAAGTCGTGAAATTTAATGTGATGATAATTCATAAGTACGAAGACTGAGAGATAAAGATTGACTACTTTTCATGACGTTTTAGTGGGTGAGTGTTTCTTAATTTATATCTAGTAGTTGTAAGTTAGTATAGTAAGCAAGAAATCATATTGATATACGGGTTTAGTAATAAACATTAAGCTTGAATTTGAGATGAGCATTGTGATCAAAAGAATGGCAACATGAGGGTGATGATGTTAGTCTTGAGATCAGATTAGGTAACCTTGACATAGAGTAGGTGAGGAATTAAGAGGTTAGTTACAATGAATGTGAGTGGTACAAGTATGGGATTTCGACTTTTAGATAAGAGAAGTGAAGCGTGGCTAAGTAATAAGAGTAACAAGAGAATTAAGAGATGTACCCAAGATTGTATGTAATTAGACGAGGCTCCAATTAAGTTTTTTATTTTCATGTATGCCTAGATAGTATATTTGAGTTGTCAATGTGGAGTAGGTTGATATAAGCATTATTTTTCCTTAAGAGTTAAATGAAGCGGCCTGATAAGCCAATGAGAAGAGGTTAATAGAAGCATCTTAGATTGAAGTCTTAGAAGGAGTCTTAGTACATGTTTATGCAGAGTTCAGTAACCAAGAGATAAGCCTTTCCAGAGTATTAGAGTAAAAGAGGATGTAGACCAGTTAAAGATGATGAGAGAATGAGAACTTCTTAAGGAGTTGGTGAGTAGTAGTACATGGATATGTTAGAGTACTAAGCTTGAATATAGTAAGAGTAACCCGTTCCATACCCAGTCCAGTCGTCATTCGAGGATAAATGATCCCAACGGGAAGATATTGTAACACCCTGAAAAAGTTTTGATCTTAGACTCGAACCATCTTTCGTTGTGAGTAGGATTTTATTGAGGAATTTAAAATTTTCTTGAGTGGTAAGGTCACTAGATGTAGCACCTTATGTTCCAAAAAGAACTAAAGAGAATTCATTCAAGTCATTCCTTAGTCCTTTTAAGTTTTGGGTCAGCATCAAACGACCATAACTCTTAGTATCAAATGAAAGGTCTTGGAGTCCTCTTTACAATACCACCAAGTTTGCTAATTTTTGAGTTTGTATGAGGGAGATATGCCCTTTTTAAGCCAGGCTGTCCATTTAAGGAAAGTTACCCAAAAATAGAAGGGGTATTTTAGTCTTTTCCTTACCCCCACTTATTCTAAACGCGAATTTCACCCAATTAAGGGTCTAAATTGATTAGAATCAGTTTCATTCATCCCCAAAAGCATTTAGGGTTTTAGAGAGAAGATTCAAGAGGAGAAAAAGTTTAATGTTTCAAACGTTCGTTCAAGAAATTCAAGATTTCGCCAAAAACCTAGTTCTTTGAGTTATGTAAGCTTCCATAGAGTTGGGTTCGTTCACCCACATGCCAATCATAAGTTTCTTTTGCGAATCTATCCATAAATATTAAGCAATTTAATTTCTTGATGAGTTCTTGAAGTTTCCTTCTCGATTACGTTTTGATGTAAGATTCTGCTTGGGTCAATTTCAAACGACCATATCTCTTATAATATAAGGAGTCACGTGGGCCATAACCTATTAAATTAAAGGTATTTAAATCTACTTTCCAACGCCACAATTTCACGCCAATCCAATTTCTGAGTAAAAAGTTATGACTATTTTAGTAAACTGATACAATGCTGTTACAAATAGCCGACGGGGAAACATTGAAAAGGGTTGTTTTTATTTTTTTTACCTCCAAGAAAACCCTAAACCGATTTCTTGACTAATAAAAGGCTAAAAATAATCATATTTTCATCTTTTAATCCATCATTCTCTTTTCTCTCAAACCCCAGGGTAAAACCCTAAGGAAAAATCAAAGTAGAAGACTCCATTCAAGATTCTTTCAATCTTTTTCAAGATTCTTCTTCAAGGTAAGTCTTTATCCAAGAATTCCATTCTTTTCAACTCAAATTCATCCATACAATTATGAATCACTAAAGAAAATCATAATTCTTTTTCATAGAGATTTCAAGAAACTAATTCAAGAATTTCAAGAAAGGTTTTCTTGATCGTTTACCTTCAAGCTAGGGTTTCAAGGCTTCTAATCAAGTTCTTCTTCAAGATTCTTCACGATTCTTCAAGAACCTTGTTCTTCCAGGTATGTAAGGCTATCATTGTGTTGGACTAGTTCTTCCTCACGCCCTACATCTACTTTCAAATCAGTAAAAGGGAAATCTAGGATTCTACCCCTAGATTTGAGTATTCTTGATATAAGTTGATTATTTTTGTTCTTGAGTTCATGTTTCTTTTAAAAAACTTATTCCTAATTATTCTGTTTCTATATTTTTTTTGAGATCCTTGAGTTGATATTTTCATGTCTATAATTCATCATGAACCCTATTTTGAGTTATAAATCTTGAGAAGGTTTTCAAAGCAATCACTTGTGTTTTAAACTGACTTTTGAGGAAATAAGTATGAGAATGAGGAGAGTCGTATACCCGAGTTCCATATTGTTATGAAGACCCTCGAGTCGAGTCGTTCATGCCCATAATTCCGCATGAACTTCATACTTTGAGCATCTTTTAGAGGAGTAGTATATTCAAATTCTAAGTTTTGAGTATTGAGTTCCTAATTCCTTTTGAAATTTTATTCCTAATCATGAGACTATTACATATTACCCATGGAGTCCATGAGTTGAGTTGTTCATGCCCATAATTTCACATGAACCCTATGAGTTGAACATTCTTTAGATGTGTAGTATCATTGAAGTTCTTGATAGGGGCGGATCTATGTGGACAGGTGGGGGTGCCACGACACCCAGTGATCTCGGAAAAAATGTTGTATATATATATATATTAATATATATTAACTTTGCCACATAGTAATTGACATACTGAACAGTTCAATTGGTGAAGGAGGCCGCCTGCCACCCAACCTACGTGGGTTCGAACTTTGCTGCAAGCACCTTTTTTTTGGTTTCTCCTTTTTTTCTTTTCTTTTCTTTTTTGTCTTTTTCATTAATGTGTAAAGGGCATTAATTTTTTTTTCCATTCATTCTTATTTATTTACTACTAGGAAAATTACCTGCGCTTCGCGCGGGAATTTAATATCATGGAATTTATAAAATATACTTAATGCCTATCAGTCATTAAAACTATAACACTACATTATCTTACATACAAGATTACGTAGTAACAAACATTAATAATGTAAAGGAAAATGAAAATTATTATATCTTATCATTTATCCTTAATAACATAAGCATAAATTAATGACTATAAAAATACATTCCCGGATCTGTAACATAAGCAATGATGTCAGTGAGCCACTCAACAGGAGCAAAGTACACAAATATTTAATTGTGAAGAAGAAGAAGAAGAATAAGAAGAGGATTAGAATTTTTGTTGTTTTAAAATGAGAGGAAATCCCTCTATTTATAGACAACAAAGGGTAGTGTGAAAAAATATTTTTTGTGCCTTATTGGAAATGTTACAACTATTTGGAAAAGTTGCAACCCTTCGAAAAGGTCACAACCTTTCATAAAAGTCACAATTTTCATAAAAGTCACAACTCTTCATAAAAGTCGCAACTTTTCATAAAAGTCACAACTCTTCATTAAAGTCGCAACTCTTCATTAAAGTCGCAACTTTTCATAAAAGTCACAACTTTTCATAAATTTCACAACTTTTCATGAAAGGGGAATGTTAGTTTTGTAAATAAATAAATTAAAAGGGAATTCTTGTTTGTGATGGTGCCACGTAGGCGGGCCTAGGGTTCTCTTTTATATATATATATATATATGAAAGATGATTCTTTATTAATTCAAATTGACTCCTTTTCACAATTAATTTTTATTTTTTTACTTTCTCTTTCACTAATTATTAATCTCTTGATATGAGTCTTATATGTTTATTCTTTATCAATTGATGACTATTGAATTATGAACGTCAAATAAATATTATTAAGAATATATTTAAATAGTAATTTTTAAAAAATATAAGTTTTAAAAATGATGAATATTATTATTAGAATTTTTTAATGTAAAAGTTCTTTCAATCTTCACTGACGTTCATGCTAAGTAAGATGACTAGGCTGAAACTATAATTTTTATTTTTTCCCTACTATATATCTCTAACAACACATAAAGTCAATGAAATATGAATATATTAAGTTCATACTATTAGATGGTTTATACAAGCTCAAATTTTAATGTGAATTTTTTTTTCTCAAATGTTTTTTTACCTTTCTTTTAAGAAAAATATTAATTGCATACTCTCTCTTAGTCACAATAAGATTTCTAACCGAATAATGTCTGAAACCCTATTCTTTAACTTGATCAAGCTTACCTTCTCTGCTACATGCTTGAAAGAAATATATAAATTTTTGGTAACTATCGAAAAGTTATTGAGGAAGCAAACATAACAGCCAATTTTTTTTTTGTTTATTATTTTGCAAAGTCATATTTTTAACCTAATACTTTGATTTTCAAATAACTAAAAATGACTCTCATTGTATCTATGTGGTTACCTTATTTAGAAAATTAATTATTAAATAATAAACCTCTAAATAAGAATTAATATAATATAATATAATTATTTGTTATGTAAGATCAAGAGCATATTTAGAACAAATTCTATTCATCTCATTTAATTGAGCAATAAAATCAATTTCTTACCATTTTCTACCCTATGATAATCTCATAAATATTATTAACTTTCCAATACATTATGACATTCAAATATTTTTTTTATTATAAAACATTATGAAATTACTATAAACATACCATAGTGTGGATATTCATTAAATAATTTCTTAGTTATGTTTGCAATTGGATAAGAATGTAGTTGGATAATCTTATAATTGGATAAACTTACAGTTGGGTAAGCTTGCACAAACAGACAACTATCTATAAATAGGAAGCACATTCAGTTCATTTGTACATCAATTACTCTCTTTATTCATAAATTTCTCAAAATATCATTTACCAATGAATTCTCCAAAACTAGAGCTTATCAGGTGAGTTTCTATTCGATGTCCTTTTTATTTCTTCCTTTTTATCTTTTTTTTAATAACTACCTTGACATTTTATGCTACTTTCAATTTTCAGCGAGATCAAGAAAGGAGGAAAAGCAGTGGATTTTAAAAGGAAAAGGATCTTCTTAGAATATGATTTGCAGAGTGTTTTGATGGAGAGAACGTCATGAATTTCACAAAAAGTTTCTTGCATACTGTCACCAATTGACTGCAGAGGTTAATTTTAATTTTACCAAGTATTAATTCATGAAATGTTCTAGTAAATTGATAATTAACTTTGTCCAGCCTTATTGTTTTGTAGTGTCAAAAGTGGTTAAACTTAATCGAAATTTTGAAGATAATGGAAACTTAAAAGTAGTCTTGGCCATGAAATTTCTATGGAGATTGCATATTACAAGATTTTTGATTTAATAGCCAAGCTAGGAGAAACATTATAGTTTTGTCTATGAAAATTCTAGTTGTACTGCAATGCTCTTTATTGAAATAAATTATTGTTTTTTTTTTACATAAATTTAATTTGTAGCTACATTAGTTTTATATTTAAAGTCAATCAAACAAAGAAAATGATCTCGTGTTCAGTAAATCTATCACTTACCTAAAATACTAATAAAGATTAAGATATTTTAATTACATATTTTACTATTAAATCATATGAATAACGAATTAAAAATTAGTCAATCTCCGCAACCAATGGCGCCATACCTATTTCATAATTATTTTTCACGCATCTTCAAAAATCAAGTCAGATATTAGTACTAGAACAAAGGAGGCAGGTTCATAAAAAATCATTTAACAGTAACCGTACGTGCAAATTTAACTAACAAATTTGATAATATCTGACACATAATTTTATGTAAATTCAAATGAAAAGAAAATTTACAGAATCTAATTATTTTTTAACGCTGCATATTTATCCGAACAAAATATTTTTCATTATTAGGATTGATATTTAGGTAAAATTTTGAATGTACCTCTTATTATTGATACAACATACAAAAAAAAAAGTAAACCATACGCTCATATTTGAAATATATGTCTTTAACCTAATTGATGTTTCCACTGATTTGATACAACAAATCATTAGACCTCCTTCCAAATAATGAAAAAAAATAACGTCCTAAAAAAGATAGTTGAAAATTTATGTAACACCCAGAATATTTTTTGAACTAACACTCAAACCGTTCTTCGTAGTGAGTGAGATTTTACCAAGGAATTTAAAATTTCTTAAGTGTTAAGGTCACTAGATGTAGCACCTTGAGTCCACGAAGAACTAAAGAGAGTTCCTTCAACTCATTCCTAAGTTTTTCTTAAGTTTTGGGTCAACTTCAAATGACCATAACTTTTAGTAAAGGATGAGTTAGGTGGGCTACAAGATAGCTAATGAAAGGTCTTTGAATTATATTTCCAATGCCACCGAGTTTCCTAAATTTCGAGCTCTGAATTAAAAGTAATGACTGATTTACTAACGACGGACAAACATGGCAGTAGCTTCGCGATGGCTCCGCGTTACGGAGCAAATACGGACCTTGCTGCCTGCTAAAAAATAATTCCGACTCCCTGCTCATTTTATATATTTCTTAAAGGGTATTTTATTCCTAAAAACCCTTAGGAGGTCATCTAAATTACCCTAAACGTGTAGAAAATTTAGTTTTCATAAATCAAACCCTCTCATCCACTCCAAAAATTCTACGCTCAAGGAATTCAAGACTAAGGCTAGGATTCTTCTTCCAAGATTTTACTTCAGGTCCTTCAAGAAGATGGTTCTTTCAGGTATGTAAGCTTCCATAGTGTTGGGTTTGTTCACCCACGCGCCAATTATGTTAATTTCAGCGTTAAATTCGTTCTAGAAAGTTGTTGATGTTCTTGAATTTGCTTTCGTTTTTGAATTGGGTTGAGATTGAAGAGTTCTTGAGATTATTGTGTCCATTTATAGAGTTGTTTTGAGTTAGATTTTAGTGTACATGTGCTGGGTAGCTGAATCTAAAAAGAAGTTGAGTAAAAGAATCGAATTTAGGTGAATTGGGGTTAGAAAATGAAGAAGGAAAAAGCCAGGCGATTCTGGCAACCCAGTAAGCGTCACGGACCTGTCTCCCCATTTTATAAAATTCTTCTTCGCATCGCGGAGTGGTCACGGACCCTCCTGCCTCAAAATTTATTTTGTGATCAGATATTTAAATGCATCTCCGCGTCGCAGACTTGCTTCCAGACAATGATTTCTTGATCGTTTCTCTTGTTTAACTATCTAAAAAGACTCATAAGCATCACGAGATATTTCCTATCACAAATCAGAACCTTCAATTCATAAATCAAATTCAAGGTAGAGTTGAGAGTCAAGTTTTGAGAGTACTTTCAAACATTTTTAGAAAGTCCCTTTGAGTCTTTTTGAGGAGTCTTCTACAATTTCTAATGACTTGTTTCAAGACTCGAGCAAGTGAGTATGAGAAAGAGGAGAATGTATTCATAAGTCTATTTTATCATCACGAGATCCTTTGTATCATAAACCAGAACTCTTGAATTCATAATTCACATTCAAGAGAGAGTTAATGGTAGAGTTCAAGAAAGTCTTTGAGTTCAATTGTGAATCCTTTGAGATCCACCATCGATTTGAGTTATGTTTTGAGTAAGTAAGTATGAGAATGAGAAGAGTCGTATACATGAATTTCTTATTGATATTTTGACCTTTGAGTCGAGTCGTTCATGCGCATAACTTCCGCATGAACTCCATGAGTTGAGTACCTTTGAGAGGAGTAGCTAGTATCTTCAAGTTCTATGTCTTGAGTATTGAGTTCCTAATCCCATTTGAGATTATATTTATAATCATGGGACTATTACATGATATCCATGAACTCCTTGAATTGAATTGTTCATGACCATAATTTCGTATGAACCCTATAAGTCAAACAGTCCTGAGATGAGATGTATCTATGAGTCCTTAAGTTGAGTAGTTCATGCTCATAATTCTGCATGAACCCTCTGAGTTGAGCATTTTTGAAATGAGTAGTATAATTGATGTTCTTGAGCTCCAAGTATTGAGTTTTATCTATGGCTATTGAAAATCTTGCATTGAGTCGTTCACGTCTATAATTCAGCATGAACCATATTTTAAGAAGTCTTTTACAAACGTTTTAACATTGTTTTAAGACTTAAGATTTGAGTTGAGTAAAGAGTAAGAGTAAAGTTCATTTCTTCAAAGATTATACGGGAACTAAGTATTCCCAAGAGTTAAAATGTTTTCACATTTGAACAGGAAATGAAACATCAATTTCCAAGAGAGCCTTTGAGCTAGTTTTTGAGTAATTATCTCAAATCACAGAAATAGTTTTGTTTTCAAAACATATGAGCTGAGTATATTTTGGAGTAGTATTGAGCACCGATATGGGGGCGCGAGTTCATAATAACTCAAGTCTTCATAAACCATGTAGCCATCATGGGTAGAAAGGATCATACTTTTTAGATAACTCTTTTGTGCTTTTTAGTGTAGACTAGTGGATCAACTTAGTTAAGGCGTTCTATATGACGAAAAAGTATAGGACAGTTCTGGCAACGTGGGTAGGGCGTTGTATCATCACTTAGGCTCATAGTGGTGGTTGTCGGTTAGAGAAACTCCCACAAAGTTATATTGTAATTTATATACATATTGAGTATTATTGTATTTTTCAATACATTGAGTTGCTATCTACAGTTTTACAGCTTTCCATATATATTGCATCTTTTTCTATTGATTTATCCTTGAGTATCATGAGTTGAGTATTTCAAGTTGAGTATCTTGAGTTGAGTACCTTCGAGTTGAGTATCTTGAGTTGATCTGTGCTTCATTGTGTCGAGTACCTTGAGTTAGCTATGGTGATCCTCCTTGCTTCCAGAGGGTTCCACTTTTACTTTCAGTTATATCAGTTGTTAGGAGGTCGTGGGTCTTGTCCTGATTTCCATCTTTGTCATTTAGAGGCTTCATAGATAGACTGTAGATTTTCAGAAGTCTGTTCATTTATTTTATTAAATGTTTTAAAGACTTAAGTTGCCTATTTTATGGCGAGTTGAATAATTTATTTCTATTAATAGTTTTTCATTTGTGTTATTGATTTTATTCAGTTTTAAGCTTTGTATGCTTAAGTTAGTCTTTCGATTGTAGTCAGCCAGGATGAGGTTTCGCTTGGGGACCAACAATGGTTCTTGAGTGCCGGCCACGTCCAGAGTGTAGGCTCGGGTCATGACAAACTTGATATCAGAGCATATAGTTAAAATGTCCTAGGGTGTCTATTAATCCTTGTTGGTAGGATCTTATTTATTGTTGTGAGGGCCCCACTTCTATAAATAAGGGGCTATATACCTTTAAGAAAAGTTTCCCTTCTTTCATACTCTTAATCGTGCAATAGAGCTATGTCAAAAAGACTTATTCTAACTCGTGTGTTCTCATATCCCTTCGACTACCCATCATACTAGAGGTGATTGAAAAGCATAGTCAGTTCTTTGTCGATGAGTTATTCTTAGCAAGAGTTTTGAGGAAGTCATGAGACTCCAGAGGGGCTTGAGAGGAGTCTAGGAGTGAGTTAAGTGTTCAATTTCAGAGGAATTCATCCATATTCATATGAATCGTGCATTTGAGCTAAAAGCGAGTTGTACTTTTTTCCTTAAGCCTTGTTTCAACAGATCCTTTTTAAGAAGTATGGTTAGAGCTTGGGTAAGATTTTCACCTGAAAATGTAGCATGAGTTATGAGATCATGAGCAGTAGTAGTGAAACAACTCAAAGTTAGAGGAAAGTGTGCAGAGGTTTAGTAATCCTAGAAAGGGAGATAGTGATGAGGCAAGCTATGCTATTATAGTCATGCGCCCAGTAAGTTTTTGATGAGGAGTTTTCCCTTATGGGTAGAGTAAGAGTTGATAATCAAGATGAGATGGAGTATATATTTGTTAACCAGAATAGAGTTGATGTCAATGTGCCATCGTATTAGAGAAGACTAAATTCATGTGTTGAATAAGAGAGCAGAGCATTTATGAAGTAATAGATCTAAGCTAGACTTATGATTTGTTTGAGAGGGTCATGATGTTCAGAAGATTATAGAACTGATCAAGTAATGAGGTATAGTATGGTAGGCGAGCAATCATATTGATATTCGGGTTGAGTAATAAATATTGACCTTGAATTTGAGATGAGTGTCATGATCAAAAGAATGGCAACATGAGGGTGTTGATGTTAGTCTTGAGATTTGATCTAGAAGACTTAACATAGAGTAGGTGAGGAATTGAGATGTTAGCTGCAATAAATATGAGTAGTACAAGTGAGAGACCCTAACCTTTAGATAAGGGCAGTGAAGTGTGGCTAAGTCACAAGAGTAACAAGAGCATTAAGAGGTGTACCGAGGGGGTATGTAATCAGAAGATGTTAAGAGAAGCACCTTAGGAAGAGATCTTAGTACTTGCTTATGGAGAGTTTGGTAGTCATGAGATAAGCTTATCCCGAGTGTTGGAGTAAAGAGGATGTAGACCAGTTTAGAGATAATGGAATAGGTCCATAGCTTTCGAGTGTGAACTTTAGACCTAAGGGGGAGATGACAAGATGAAAAATCAAGTCAAGTGGTTGAGAGTTAGATAGTAATGAGTTCCAAAGAGTTTGGGGGATATCTTTTTAGAGGTCCTTTTAGTAGTGGAGTGATGCTAAAAAGAGAAGGTTAATGATCTTATCGTGATAGTGATGGTGTGTTTATTCCATCTCAAGTTATAAATGTGAAGGAAGAGGAGGAAGTTTTGCTATGAGAAATAGCTAGATGACAACCCTTAGTTGGTTCCGAATAGTAATGCAGGAAAATTTTAGTTGGTATGACAGAGATGATAAGAGTAATCCCGTTCCATACCCAGTCCAACCGTCATTCGAGGACGAATGATCCCAAGGGGGAGATATTGTAACACCCAGAAATTTTTTCGAATTGAGACTCAAACTGTTCTTCGTAGTGAGTGAGATTTTACCAAGGAATTAAAAATATCTTAAGTGTTAAGGTCACTAGATGTATCACCTTGAGTTCCAAGAAGAACTAAAGAGAGTTCCTTCAAGTCATTCCTAAGTTTTTCTTAAGTTTTGGGTCAAATTCAAATTACCATAACTTTTAGTACATGATGAGTTATGTGGGCTACAAGATAGCTAATGAAAGGCCTTTGAATTATCTTTCCAACACCACCAAGGTTGCTAAATTTCGAGCTCTGAGTAAAATGTTATGACTGGTTTACTAACGACGACAAACCTGGCAGCAGCCCTGCGATGGCTCCGCGTTACGGAGCCAATACAGACCTCACTGCCTGCTGAAAAATAATTTCGACTCCCAGCTCATTTTATTTATTTCTTAAAGGGTAATTTAGTCCTAAAAACCCTTAGGAGGTCATCTAAATTACCCAAAACGAGTAGAAAAAATAGTTTTCATAAATCAAAGCCCTCATCCACTCCAAAAATTCTACGCTCAAGGAATTCAAGAAACGCTAAGGCTAGGGTTCTTCTTCCAAGATTTTCCTTCAAGTTCTTCAAGAAGGTAGTTCTTTCAGGTATGTAAGATTCCATTGTGTTGGGTTTGTTCACCCACACGCCAATCATGTTAATTTCAGCGTTAAATTCGTTCTAGAAAGTTGAAGGTTTGATGTTCTTGATATGTGTTCTTGAATTTGCCTTCATTCTTGAATTAGACTGAGATTATTGTGTCGATTTATAGAGTTGTTTTGAGTTAAATTCTAGTGTACATGTGCTGGGTTGTTGAATCTAAAGAGAAGTTGAGTAAAAGAATCAAATTTAGGTGAATTGGGGTTAGAAAATGAAGAAGGAAAAAGTCGGGCGAATCTGGCAACCCAGCTCACGTCGCAGACCTGTCTCCCCATTTTATAAAATTTTTCTCCGCGTCGTGGAGTGGTCATGGACCCTCCTGCCTCAAAATTTATTTTGTGACCAAATATTTAAATGCATCTCCGCATCGCAGACCCTCCTACATCAATGATTTCTTGATTGTTTCTCTTGTTTAACTATCTAAAAACACTCCTAAGCATCACGAGATCTTTCCTATCACAAATCACAACCTTGAATTCATAAATCAAATTCACGGTTGAGTTGACAGTCAAGTTTTGAGAGTTCTTTCAAACATTTTTAGAAAGTCCCTTTGAGTCTTTTTGAGGAGTCTTCTACAATTTCTAATGACTTGTTTCAAGACTCGAGCAAGTGAGTATGCGAAAGAGGAGAATGTATTCATGAGTCTATTTTTTCATCACGAGATCCTTCATATCACGAACCATAACTCTGGAATTCATAATTCACATTCAAGAGAGAGTTAAGGGTAGAGTTCAAGAAAGTCTTTGAGGTCAATTGTGAATCCTTTGAGATCCACCATCGATTTGAGTTATGTTTTGAGTAAGTAAGTATGAGAATGAGAAGAGTCGTATACATGAGTTTCTTATTGATATTTTTACCCTTGAGTCGCGTCGTTCATGCCCATAACTTCCGCATGAACTCCATGAGTTGATTACCTTTGAGAGGAGTAGTATGTTCAAGTTCTAAGTCTTGAGTATTGAGTTTCTTGTCCCTTTGAGATTATATTTATAATCATGGGACTATTAGATGTTACCCATGAAGTCCTTGAGTTGAATTGTTCATACCCATAATTCTGCATGAAGCCTATTAGTCGAACAGTTTTGAGATGAGAAGTATCTTTGATTCTTTGAGTGGAGTAGTTCATGCTCATAATTCCGCATGAACCCTTTGAGTTGAGCATTCTTGAAATGAGTGGTATCATTGAAGTTCTTGAGCTCCAAGTATTGAGTTCTATATATGGTTATTGAAAACCTTGCATTGAGTCATTCATGTCCATAATTAGGCATGAACCATATTTTAAGAAGTCCTTTACAAATGTTTTAACTTTGTTTTAAGACTTAAGCTTTGAGTTGAGTAAAGAGTAAGAGTAAAGTTCATTTCTTCAAACATTATACGGGAACTAAGTATTCCTAAGAGTTAAAGTATTTTTACATTTGAACAAGAATGGAAACATCAATTTCCAAGAGAGCCTTTGAGCTAGTTTTTGAGTAATTATCTCAAATCACAGAAAGAGTTTTGTTTTTAAAACATATGAGCTGAGTATATTTTGGAAGTAGTATTGAGCACCGATATGGGGACGCTAGTTTATAATAGCTCAGGTCTCCATAAACCATGTAGCCATCATGGGTAGAAAAGATAATACTTTTTAGATGACTCCTTAGTGATTTTTAGCATAGACTAGTGGATCTACTTAGGTAAGGCGTTCTATATGAAGGAAAAGTATAGGACAGTTTTGGTAGCATGGAAAAGACGTTGTATCATCACTTAGGATCATAGTGGTGGTTGTCGGTTTGAGAAACTCCCACAAAGTTATATTGTAATTTATATACATATTGAGTATTATTGTATTTTTCAATACATTGAGTTTCTATCTACAATATTACAACTTTCCATATATATTGCATGTTTTACTATTGCTTTATCCTTGAGTATCATGAGTTGAGTATTTCGAGTTGAGTATCTTGAGTTGAGTACCTTCGAGTTGAGTATGTTGAGTTCATTTGTGCTTCATTGTGTCGAGTACCTTATTGTTGAGTTTCACTGAGTTGAGAACCTTATTAATGAGTTAAGTATCTTATCTTTGAGTACTTCTGAGTTGAGTCCCTTTGAGTAGTTTTGAGTATCCTTGAGTATTCCTTGAGTTGAGTAAGTTTGAAAAGAGGTAAGTATGTTTCCCTTTTTATCAAGTTCAAGCTTATGTTTATATTTTAGAATTCCCCTTACATGCTCGTACATTCCACGTACTGAGCCATTTGGCCTGCATCATTTCATGATGCAGATACAGGTATTCAGGGTCATCAACATGAGCTTCGTTGATACCACATGGAGTTCGAGTTAGCTATGGTGAGCCTCCTTGCTTCCGGAGGGTTCCTCTTTTACTTTCAATTATATCAGTTGTTAGGAGGTCGTGAGTCTTGTCCGCATTCCAATCTTTATCATTTAAAGGCTTCATAGATAGACTGTAGAGTTTCAGAAGTCTGTTCATTTATTTTATTACATGTTTTAAAGACTTAAGTTGCCTTTTTATGGCGAGTTGAATAATCTATTTCTAATCAGAGTTTTTCATTTGTGTTATTGATTTTATTCAGTTTTTAGCTTTGTATGCTTAAGTTAGTCTTCCACTTGTAGTCAGCCAAGATGAGGGTTCGCTTGGGGACCAACAATGGTTCTTGAGTGCCGGCCACGTCCAGGGTGTAGGCTCGAGTCGTGACAATTTATCCACGGGGAGATTTAAATATTAGGATGATTTAAAGTGATTCCTTAATTATATTCATGAGTAGTTTTAGGCCTATATGTTTTAGAAAAGATAGAAACTTAATTCTCGGTCAAATATTTAACAATTCCTAACTATTATATTATGGAATTGTAAGAAAAAGAATGAAAAGACTTGGAAAGTCTAATCAAAATCTCGTTCACTTCAAAACTAAAATCTGCTTGAATCAGTCATATTATGAACATCATCATGATTTTTTAAAATAAGTACATTCATGTAAGAACTAAAAAATTAATTATTTTTTTCTCTATGCCTATCTTTCTATTATGTTTTCTAACCCACCCCCTCCCATTTACTATCTTTTGATTCTTCTTTCCCTTTCTAGATTTATTTTGGGCTCAAACCATGATAATCTATAGTTATTCATGGACGAGAGTTCATTTAAATCCAAAAGGAATGCTTATTATTATATGTTCGCTTATTTAAAATTGACTATGTTCAATAATTATTTCTTTTTCTCTTGTTTCAGTTTTCTCCGACTCATTAATTCATATAATAATGGAAGTATTGGACTTCATTATTGTCAAGATATGTAAAAAGATTTAATTTATTATCTTTGTCTAACTAATTTAGATACATAAAGATTATTTGTTTGCTATTGAAGAATTTTAGTGCTCTCGTTTTGGTATTTGTAACACCCCATAAATTTTTCGAACTGAGACTCGAACAATCCTTCGTAGTGAGTAAGTTTTTACCAAGGAATTTAAAATTTCTTAAGTATTGAGGTCAGGTCACTAGATGTAGCACCTTTAGTTCCAAAAAGAACTAAATTGGAAATAGCAAATTCTGAAATTTTGCAAGTTATGCTTAAGTTATGAGTTTTGGGTCAACTTCAAATGCCCATAACTCTCAATATAGGATGTTTTAGGTGTGCCATAAAATGGAAAATCAAAGGTCTTTGAATTATTTTTTTAACGCCACCGAGTTTGCTAAATTTCGAGATCGTATGAGGGAGATATGCCTGTTTGAAGTCAGGCTGTCCAATTAAGGAAAGTTACCCGAAAATATGAGGGGTATTTTGGTCTTTTCCTTACACAATCGGATTTAAGCATTTTTAGTAAGGTTTTAGGAGTCTAAACTGATTAGAATTAGTTTCATTCATCCCCAAAAGCATTTAGGGATTTAGAGAGAAGATTCAAGAGGAGAAAAAGTTTAAAGTTTCAAGCGTTCGTTCAAGAAATTCAAGATTTCGTCCAGAACCTAGTTCTTTGAGGTATGTAAGCTTCCATAGTGTTGGGTTTGTTCACCCACACGCCAATCATGAGTTTCTTTTGCGAATCTATCCATAAATATTGAACAATTTAATTTCTTGATGATTTCTTGATAAGTGTTCTTGAAGTTTTCTTATCGAATAAGTTTTGATGTAAGATTCTACTTGGGTCAACTTGAAACGACCATATCTCTTAAAATATAAAGAATTACGTGAGCCATAACCTATGAAATTAGAGGTATTTGATTCTACTTTCCGACGCCACCAATTTCGCGTCAATGCAATTTTTGAGTAAAGAGTTATGACTATTTTAGTAACCTATACAGTGCTTTTACGAACTAAGCAGACGGGAAAACATTAAAAAGGGTTGTTTTTGTTTTTTTACCTCCAAGAAATCCCTAAATGAATTTCTTGACTAATAAAAGCTAGGATGAGGGTTTGCTTGGGGACCAACAATGGTTCTCGATTGCCGGCCATGTCAAGGGTGTAGACTCGGGTCGTGACAAACTTGGTATCAGAGCACAAGGTTCAAGTGTCCTAGTGTGTCTATGAAACCATATCAGTAGGGTTTTGTTTATGGTTGTGAGGGCCCACTTCTATAAATGAGGGATTATAGATGTCATGCCTCGAGACTACCCTTGAGACGTGGACACGGGACCTAGGATCACAAGTGACCCCAAGCTAACCCTACTGGCATGACATGAGTATACTAAGAATAATAATAACTGATGCGGAAGCTAATCATAAAGTAAATTTGAAATGATGGGGAATACCCATATACTAAAGCTGAATATATCAAATCTGAGAGTTTAATACAAAAGAAATATCAAACTCAAAATATTAAGCTGGATCTAACTATGTCTGAAAATAGCCTCTAACTGACTTGAAATGCTATGACAGGCCCCAGCTAAGTCTAGCAAAATTGAAACTAAAGGACTAAAATACTGAAAAGAAACCCATGACTATTGCCCTCGGAGAATGAGGACTCACCACTGATTCTGCTGAACTGGAGATCGGGAACCGATCTAAGCGTGATCAGGATGCTGAGAACCTGAACCTACATCATGAGAAGATGTAGCACACGTATGCGTCAGTACTTGAAAGGTACTGAGCATACATGATAGAGTAAAGCTGAAATAACATATAACTGAACAAAGAAAATAAGCAATGACATAATCTGAACATTATATAGATACTGAATTTGAGATAATTGAATGCAGTGACCAATTTATAACATGCTGAAACTGAATACTGGATATACTGATAAATGGTCAATGCAATAGAATCGGACTGAACTGTTGGAGCTACTAATAACCGATAATAAAACTACAAGAGCTAAATGTAGAGTCTGATGTATATGCCCGATTGAGAGGACCCAATAACCCTGCCAGAGGTATAGAGGCATGCTGGCGTGATCACTGAAATGATTCCCACAGAGGGCACTTACAACCTACGTGGCTAGTAGTTCTGGGACTATTTGGGTACGCTGGACCCTAGTCCAACTCGGTATTATGCTACTCCCAATAGATTAAGTGATTAACACATTATGACTGAATTTCTGTAATACTAGATAACTCAAAATTGGACATGCAAAAACTGAGAATGCAACAATTAATATGATAATGATGCATTCATAAACTGAGGCATGTATAACTGAATAACTGAAATATCTGACCTAGCATGTGTAATTCAAGAACTAAAGAAATACATAGCTAGGGTTCTGGAATTCATGCAATAAACTGAATATTAACATACTAATCCGATTTGGATCAGTCTAACAGCTAAGAACCCAATAATTCTAACATTCAAGATACCCTATGTCTAGTCATAATAAGGGAATAAAGAAACTGACTGAAAACTAGGGACCTAATGAGTGAAAGGAACCCACTAGTGAAATCCCACATACCTGGTGAAGAATTCCACGGAGAAATTCTTTGATTTTAGGGCTGGAACTAGGGGAACCTTGTTGCGTTCTTGAACTAGGGTTCTTGACTTCTCTTCTCCTATTACTCTCTAATTTTTCTAAGTTTGATTAATGATTTGACTTAGGTAAGTTCTAGTTATGTTTCTAGGCTTAAACTGACTAAAAGCTCATAATTTAGGGCCTAAACGACGTAGCTTAGGGGTTAAACGAAATAGGAAAAAACCAAAAGACCCCTGACTTAACTGCTGTCGGAGTGATTGACGGACTGGACCTACGGGCCATAGGTCAATCTACGGTCCATAGATTGAGTTCGTTGGTCAAGTCTGCCCGACAGGGCTTCACCAAAATGAGCATAACTTTTTTCTCGGAGGTCGGATTTTAGCAAACTCGGTGGCATTGGAAAGGCTATTCAATTATCTATCATATCATAGGTTATGGGACACATAATTCCTTTTTTTCTAAGAGCTATAACCATTTGAAGTTGACACAATCAACAATTTTCATCTAATTGGCTGCTGACCCTCACCTACGATTAGACTTAGAGACCGTAGATCGAATGACAGTCCGTGCTGGTCGACCGTAGTTCGTGTTAGAGGCTGGGTAAAGGAGTCTTAATCCACAGACACAAACCACAGACCGTGGTCTGACCTACAGACCGTGGGTCTGTCCGTGGGTTGAGACTTAGCCGATTTTCTGAGCTGGGTTTGGGGAGGGGTTGCAGTGGTGAACCACAGACCACCTGCAACCCCTCAAAATCTGCATTTTTGGTCTGTTTTAGATACGGGGTGTTACATTATCTCCTCCTTGGGACCATTCATCCTCGAATGAAGATTCAACTTGTTGAGATGAAGGGAGAGGGCTGTAATCCCTACCACTAAACATTGAGAACTGAATTTCTGACTGAACTGAGTTCCAAGAACATACAAATACGCTGAAAATGCAAGTACAAATTGAAGGAACATGATTCTAAGATTGAATCTATGTATGAATGACTGAAAAACTGAAGAGGAACTATTACCTCAAGCTGGAGTGGAATCAGAAGGAAAGAGGTGAGGATACTTGGCTTTCATGGCCGCTTCTGCTTCCCAAGTAGCTCCCTCTACGGACTGACTCCTCCACAAAACCTTGACTGAAGCAACTTCTTTGTTTCTCAACCTTCTAACTTGACGATCAAGAATCTCAACTGGTACATCCTCATAAAAAAGACTATCTTTTACAGCCACAGTCTCTAATGGCACTACGGATGCTGGATCACCCACACACTTCTTCAAAAGTGAAATGTGAAAGACTGAATGCACTGCTGCTAAATCTGCTGGCAACTCTAACTCATAAGCCACTTTACCAATCCTATTCAAGATCCGGTAAGGGCCTACATATATGGGACTGAGCTTCCCTTTCTTGCCAAATCTCATCACCCCCTTTATAGGTGACACTTTCAGGAAAACCCAATCATCAACTTGGAACTCTAGTTCCCTTCTTCTCACATTTGCATAAGACTTTTGGCGACTCTGGGCAGTCTTAAGTGTATCTCTAATGAGTTGCACTTTCTCCATAGCATCAAGGACTGAATCTGTTCCTATCAAGGCTGCTTCACCTACCTCAAACCAACCAACTGGAGATCTACATCTACGCCCATACAATGCCTCATAAGGGGCCATCTGAATGCTGGAATGGTAACTATTGTTGTAGGCGAACTCAATAAGAGGAAGGTGATCATCCCAACTACCCTTGAAATCGATCACACAAGCCCTCAACATGTCCTCTAAGGTCTGAATGGTACGCTCTGCCTGACCATCTGTTTGTGGATGAAATGATGTGCTAAGGTAAACCTGAGTACCAAGACCTTTCTGAATTGACTTTTAGAAATGAGAAGTAAACTGAGGACCTCTATTTGAGATGATAGAAAAAGGAACCCCATGCAACCTCACAATCTTATTAATGTAAAGCTTGGTGTAATCCTCTGCCGAATCTGTAGTCCTAACCACCAAAAAGTGAGAAGACTTAGTAACCCTATCAACAATCACCCAAATGGAGTCATGCTGTCTGCGAGTACGGGGTAAACCTGTGATGAAGTCCATGTTGATCACTTCCCACCTCCAAGTAGGAATGTCAATCTCTTGAATCATGCCTCCTGGTTTCTGATGTTCTACCTTGACTTGCTGGCAATTGGGACACTTAGCCAAAAAGTATGCTATATCTCTTTTCATCCTATTCCACCAATAGACTTCCTGCAGATCGCGGTACATCTTAGTGGCGCCTGGATGGATAGAATTTTTGGAGTTATGGGCCTCTGCAAGAATATGTTTTCTCAACTCGCTCACATTAGGAACACATAATCGACCCTGGTAGCAAAGCACACCATCTCCCCCTTGAGAGGAAACCTCCACTCTCTGATTGTGGACTGCATTCTTAAGCTCGAGCAAGATTGAATCACTGTCTTGCTTTTCCTTAACCTCCACTACCAAAGAAGATTCTGCCCTATTTTGAATCGTTACACCACCATCTAATATGCTCATAAGACGAACTCCTAGGCGAGCAAGTCTGTGAACATCCTTCGCTAGTTCCTTCCTTTCTTCCTCAACATGTGCTACACTACCCATGGATAATCCGCTAAGAGCATCAGCTACTACATTCGCCTTACCCGGATGGTAATGCACGCTCATATCTTAATCTTTGAGGAACTCAAGCCACCTTCTTTGGCGAAGATTCAACTCTTTCTGGGTGAATACATATGGAGGCTCTTATGGTCTATGAACACATCTACATGAACACCATACAAGTAGTGTCTCCAAATCTTTGAGTGCAAACACCACTGCTGCAAGCTCGAGGTCATGAGTCGGATAATTCTTCATATGCACCTTAAGTTGTCTAGAAGCATAAGCTATAACCTTACCTCGCTGCATCAACACACAACCTAGGCCGACTCTAGATGCATCACAATAGATCACATAATCATCTAAACCCTCTGGTAGAGTCAAGACAAGAGCTGTAGTCAACCTAGTTTTCCATTCTGCAAAGCTTTTCTCACAATCATCTATCCATTAGAACTTAACCTTTTTCTGAGTCAACCTAGTCAATGGTGAGGCTATGAATGAAAATCCTTCCACGAACCGTCTGTAATAGCCCGCTAGACCTAAGAAACTTCTGATATTTGTAGAAGAGGTAGGTCTGGGCCATTGTTTCACTGCTTCTGTCTTCTAGGAATCTATTCGAATTCATTCACTAGACACAATATGCCTAATGAAAGCAACTGATTGTAACCAAAACTCGCACTTGTTAAAATTTTGCAAATAACTGGCGATCTTTGAGAGTTTGCATTACAACTCTCAAATGACTCGCATGTTCTTCCTCATTCCTAGAGTAAAGGAGGATATCATCAATAAAGACGATAATGAACAAGTCCAAGTACTGCTTGAATACTCTGTGCATCAAATCCATGAAAGCTGCAAGAGCATTGGTTAGTCCAAATGACATAACTACAAATTCGTAATGACCATACCGAGTTCTGATGGTTGTCTTCGGAATGTCACTATCTCTGACCCTAAGTTAATGATAACCTGATCTGAGGTTTATCTTTGAGAAATGACTAGCACCGTGAAGTTGGTTGAACAAGTCATCAATCCTAGGGATGGGATACTTATTTTTGATTGTGACTTTGTTCAACTGCCTATAGTCAATGCTCATTCTGAGAGAACCATCTTTCTTCTTTACGAATAACACTGGTGCACCCCATGGCGAAATACTAGGTCTGATGAAGCCCTTATCTAGAAGGTCTTTCAACTGCTCCTTCAATTCCTTAAGCTTAGCTGGAGCCATTCTGTAAAAAGGAATAGAGATAGGCTGGGTATCTGGAAGAAGATCAATTCCAAAGTCGATTTCCCTTTCGGGAGGAACTCCTGGAAGATCATCTGGAAATACTTTTGGAAACTCATTAACAAGTAGGACTGACTCAAGAGTTGGGGATTCAGAACTAGAATACTTAACCCGAACTAGATGATAGAGATAACCCTTAGAGATCATCTTTCTGGCTTTAAGGTAAGAAATGAATCGACCCATAGGCGCTAATCTACTACCCTTCCATTCTAAGATTGGTTCGTCTGGAAACTAAAAACGAACAATCCTAGTTCTACAATCGACTGAGGCATAACAGGAATGTAACCAATCCATGCCTAGAATGACATCGAAGTCTACCATTTCTAACTCTACATGATCTGTTGAGGTGAATTTCTGGGAGACTGTGACAGGGTAATTTCTGTATACCCATCTAGCTATAACTGGGTCACCGACTGGAGTAGAGACTGAGAAGGGTTCTGAAAGAGTTTCTGGGTTAACACTGAATTGGATTGCTATGTAAGGAGTTACAAAAGACAAAGTAGCCCCTGGGTCTAACAATGCATAAACATCAAGACCAAAGACTCGTAACGTACCAGTGACTACATCAGGAAAATCTTCTTGATCTTGACGAGCCTGAAGAGCATAGAGCCTGTTTTGGTGTTGTCCGCCACCTATACCAGATGAGTTACCCTACTTAGTCGGGCGACCTGTTGGTGCTGCTGAAGTTGTAGACTGAGCTCTACCATTATTACCTCCTTGACCCTGTCTAGAAGGACAATCCTTCAACCTGTGACCAGACTGACCACACCCAAAGCATCCTTCTTTTCCTACAAGACACTCGCCCGGATGGTTCTTACCACACTTGGGGAAAGTTGGGTAGGTTTTGGTGCCTGAAATACTACCTTGAGACTTAGAACTTGACACCCTACCTTTTTGATCGTTACAGAACCTAGAGGATGGAACACTAGCTGATGAAGGGGCTGGAGTCGAAAACTTCTGCTGAAACTGTGAGCGATTTCCACCATGCAATTTCTATTGGGAATACTAGTAATTACCTATTCTTGCTTTCTTAGTCTCCTTAGCCTGTTCCCTAAGCTTATCACCCTCAACCTACTGAGCATGAGTCATGAGCCTAGAGATGTTCATGTCTCCCAACAACATAGAATTCCTGCAATCCGTTTTCACTAAGTTTGACACTCCATACAAGAACTTATTCATCTGAGCTCTGGAATCAACAACCATATGAGGAGCATTACCTTGTCTCAGGTTCATGAATTCCTGAGCTTTTGCCTCCCTTAACTCTCTTGGGAAGAAACTGTCCAGAAAGGTTTTGTTGAAGCAAATCCCAAGTAATAGGAACGACATTTGTACCCCTGTTATCTTTCCACTGAGTGTACCAGATATGAGCCATATCTTTCACCTAGTAAGATGCCAACTCAATCCGATTATTCCCAGTGACCTGCATCATCTCAAAGATCTTCTTGATCTCATCCAAGAAATTTTGGGGATCCTCACCAGTCTGCGATCCTAAGAACTTAGGCGGATTCTTCCTAACAAAGTCACGGACCCTCGCTGCTGCTGATCCACCATTTGTATTCACAGGAGCTTGAACCCGTTGATTGTTTTGGTTAGCGACATTTTGAGCCAACATCTGAATGGCATTCCTAAACTCTGCATTCGACAATTCTTGATCAGGGACTGGAGGATCTGCGTTTGCATTCCTGGCATTCGCATTCCTGGCATTAGCTCTATAAGGAGGCATGATCACTGAAACGTAGAACATCGAGTTAGAATGGAATTATATCATACCTTATGCATGATAAGAGTAACAAGAAGATGATGATTTCCTAAAATACTTTGTATCCTCCCCATCATTAGATGTGGTGCACTTCTCACCCATGAAAATGACTCTATTTAGTGCGGCTTTCCAGACATCCTAGGACACTTAAACCTAGTGCTCTGATACCAAGTTTGTCACGCCGCGAGACTACCCCCGAGACGCGAACACGGGACCTAGGATTACAAGAGACCCCAAGCTAACCCTGCTGGCATGACATGAGCATACTAAGAATAATAATAACTGATGCGGAAGCTAATCATAAAGTAAATCTGAAATGATGGGGAATACCTATATACTAAAACTGAATATATCAAATCTGAGAGCTTAATACAAAAGATATATCAAACTCGAAATACTAATCTGAATCTAACTATTTTTGAAAATAGCCTATAACTGACTTGAAATGCTGGGACAGGCCCCAGCTAAGTCTAGCAAAATTGAAACTAAAGGACTAAAAGTACTAAAAAGAAACCGATGACTATTTCCCTCGGAGAATGAGGACTCACCACTAATTCTGCTGAACTGGAGATCGGGAACCGATCTAAGCGTGATCTGAATGCTGAGAACCTGAACCCACATCATGAGAAGATGTAGCGTACATATGCGTCAGTACTTGAAAGGTACTGAGCATGTAGGATCGAGTAAAGCTGAAATAACATATAACTGAACAAAGCAAATAAGCAATGACATAATCTAAACATTATATAGATACTGAATTTGAGATAACTGAATGCAGTGACCAATTTATAACATACTGAAACTGAATACTGGATATACTGATAAATGGTCAATGCAATAGGATCTGACTGAACTGTGGGAGCTACTAATAATCGATAATAAAACTACATGAGCTAAATGTGGAGTCCGATGTATATGGCCCATTGAGATGACCCAATATGCCCTGCCAGAGGTATAGAGGCATGCTGGCGTGATCACTGAAATGTTGCCCACAGAGGGGACTTACAACCTACGTGGCCAGTAGTTTTGGGACTATTTGAGTACGCTGAAACCTAGTCCAACTCGGTATTATGCTACTCCCAATAGATTAAGTGATTAACACATTATGATTGAATTTCTGTAATGCTGGATAGGTCAAAATTGGACATGCAAAAACTGAGAATGCAACAATTAATCTGATAATGATGCATTCATAAATTGAGGCATGAATAACTGAATAACTGAAATATTTGACCTAGCATGTGTAATTCAAGAACTAAAGAAATACATAGCTAGGGTTCTGGAATTCAAGTAATAAATTGAATATTAACATACTAATCTTATTTGGATCATTCTAACAACTAAGAACCCAATAATTCTAACATTCAAGAAACCCTATGTCTAGTCATAATAAGGAAATCAAGAAATTGACTGAAAACTAGGGACCTAATGGGTGAAAGGAGCCCACTAGTGAAATCCCACATACCTGGTGAAGAATTCCACGGAGAAATCCTTCAATTTTAGGGCTGGAAATAGAAGAACCTTGCTGCGTTCTTGAACTAGGGTTCTTGACTTCTCTTCTTCTATTACGCTCTAATTTTTCTAAGTTTGATTAATGATTTGACTTAGGTAAGTTCTAGTTATGTTTCTAGGCTTAAACTGACTAAAACCTCATAATTTAGGGTCTAAATGACGTAGCTTAGGGGTTAAACGAAATAGGAAAAAACAAAATACCCCTGACTTAACTGCTGTCGAATTGATCAATGGACTGGACCTACGGGCCGTAGGTCAATCTACGGTCCGTAGATTGAGATCGTCGGTCAAGTTTGCCCGACAGGGCTTCACTAAAAAAGGCATAACGTTTTATTCGGTGGTCGGATTTTAGTAAACTCTGTGGCGTTGGAAAGATTATTCAATTATCTATCATATCATAGGTTATGGGCACATAATTCCTTTTTTTTCTAAGAGCTATAACCATTTGAAGTTGATCCAATCAACAATTTTCATCTAACTGGCTACTGACCCTCACCTACAGTTAGACCTACATACCATAGATCGAACGACGATCCATGTTGGTCGACCATAGTTTGTGTCAAAGGCTGGGTAAATGAGTCTTGATCCACGGACACAGACCATAGACCGTGGTTTGACTTACGGATCGTGGGTCGAGACTTAGCCGATTTTTTGAGCTGGGTTTGGGGAGTGTTGTAGTGGTGAACCACGGACCACCAGCACGGGCCGTGGTCTGACCTATGGTCCGTTGATGGCAATCGTGGGTTGCACTTGCAACTTCTCAAAATCTGTATTTTTGGTTTGTTTCGGATACGGGGTGTTACAATAGAGATTTGAGAAAAGTTTCCCTTCTTTCATACTCTTAATCATCCAATAGAGTTATGCCATAGAGAATTATTCATACTCATTTGTTTCTCAGATTCATTTGACTACCCATCATACTAGAGGTGGTTGAAAAGTAAAGCCGAGGAAGTCATGAGACTATAAATGGGTTTGAGAGAAGCTCATGAGTGAGTTAAGTGCTGATTTTCAGAGAAATGCCTTCATATGAATCATGTATTTGAGCTAAAGCGAGTTGTACTCTCTTCCCTAAGCCTTGCTTCAGCTGAGATCCTTATGAGGATGTATGTTTGGAGCTTGGGTAGATTTTCACCTAAAGAGGTAGCCTGAGTTACGAGATCATGAGCAGTGAAAGTGCTCAGAGTTAGGGGAAAGTATGCAGAGGTATAGAGATCTATGAAAGAGAGATAGTGATGGGGCAGCTTATGTTATTTTAGTCATGAACCCATTAAGTTATTGATGAGGAGTTTTCCCTTATGGGTAGACTAAGAAGTGATGAGTTGTGAAGATTTGATCATATGAAGTAGAGTGTGTTTTAGCTAGAAAGGAGTTTGTGATGAAGTATCATTATGTAGGTAATGACCAAGTGTAAGTGTTGAATAGAAGAGCAAAAGTGTTCATAAAGTGATAGATCTAAGGTAGGCTTATGATTTGTTTGAGAGGGTCATGCTGTTTAGAAGGTTATTGAATTGATCAAGTAATGAGGTATAGCATAGTAGACGAGCAATCATATTGATATCCAGGTTTAGTAATGAACGTTAAGCTTGAATTTGAAATGAGTGTCATGATCCAAGGAATGGAAATATGAGGGTGATGATGTTAGTCTTGAGATTTTATCTGGTAGACTTGACATAGAGTAGGTGACAAATTGAAATGTTTGATGCAATGAATATGAGTAGTACAAGTGTGAGACCCTAACGTTTAGATAAGGGTAGTGAAGTGTGGCTAACTCACAAGAGTAACTAGAGCATTAAGAGGTGTACCGAGAGGGTATGTAATCAGAAGAGGTTAAGAGAAACACCTTAGAAAGAGGTCTTAGTACCTTCTTATGGAGAGTTCGGCATTCATGAGATAAACTTCTCCCGAGTGTTAGAGTAAAAGAGGATGTAGACCAGTTTAGAGATGATGGGAAGGTTCATAGTTTTCAAGTGTTAGCTTTACACCTAAGGGGGGGATGAAAAGATGAGAAATCAAGTCAAGAGTTTGAGACTAAGATAGTACTGAATTCCAAAGAGTTTGGAGGATATCTTTTTAGAGGTCCTTTTTAGTAATGGAGTGAGGTTAGAAAGAGGAGGTTGATGTTCTTATCATGATAGTGATGATGTGATAATTCCATCTAAGGTTATAAATGAGGAGGAAAATGTGGATAAGGTTTTGCTTTGAGAAATAGCTAAATGAAATCCCTTAGTTGGTTTCAAATAGTAATGCGGGCAAATTTTAGTTGGTATGACAGAGATGATTAGAGTAACCCCATTCCATACCCAGTCCAGCCGTCATTAGAGAACGAATGATCCCAAGGGGGAGATTTTGTAACACCCCAAAAATTTTTTCGAACTAAGACTCGAACTATTCTTCGTAGTGAGTAAGTTTTTACCAAGGAATTTAAAATTTTTTAAGTATTAAGGTCAGGTCTATAGATGTAGCACCTTGAGTTCCCAAAAGAACTATATTGGAAATAGCAAAATCTGAAATTTTGCAAGTTATGCTCAAGTTATGAGTTTTGGGTCAACTTCAAATGACCATAACTATCAATACAGGATGAGTTAGGTGTGCCATAAAAATGAAAATGAAAGGTCTTTGAACTATATTTCCATAGCCACCGAGTTTGTTAAATTTCGAGCTCATATGAGGGAGATATGCTTGTTTGAAGTTGGGCTGTCCAATTAAGGAAAGTTACCCGAAAATATGATGGGTATTTTGGTCTTTTTCTAACCCAATTGGATTTAAGCATTTTTAGTAAGGTTTTAGGAGTCTAAACTGAATAGAATTAGTTTCATTCATCCCCAAAAGTGTTTAGGGTTTTAGAGAGAAGATTCAAGAGGAGAAAAAGTCTTAAGTTTCAAGCGTTCGTTCAAGAAATTCAAGATATCGCCAAGAACCTAGTTCTTTGAGGTATGTAAGCTTCCAAAGTGTTGGGTTCATTCAACCAAATTCCAGTCATGAGTTCCTTTTGCGAATCTATCCATAAATATTGATCAATTTAATTTCTTGATGAGTTCTTTATCACTGTTCTTGAAGTTTCCTTATCGATTAAGTTGTGATGTAAGATTCTACTTGGATCAACTTCAAACGATCATATCTCTTACAATATAAAGAATTACGTGAGATATAACCTATGAAATTAAAGGTATTTGAATCTACTTTCCAACGCCACCAATTTTACGTCGATCCAATTTCTGAGTAAAAAGTTTTGACTATTTTAGTAACCTATATAGTGCTGTTACGAATTTAGCCGACGGGAAAACATTAAAAAAGGTTGTTTTTGCTTTTTTACCTCCAAGAAAGTCCTAAACGAATTTCTTGACTAATCAATCGCTCAAAATAATCAGATTTTCATCTTTTAGTCCATCATTCTCTTTTCTCTCAAACTCTAGGGCAAAACCCTAAGGAAAAATGAAAGTAGAAGACTCCATTCACGATTTCTTCAATCTTTTTCAAGATTCTTCTTAAAGGTAAGTTTTTCTCCAAGAATTCCATTCTTTCTAAGTCATGTTCCTCTATACAATTATGAATCACTAATTAAAATAATAAATCTTGGCCACAGAGATTTCAAGAAACTAATTCAAGAATCTCAAGAAAGGTTTTCTTGATTGTTTACCTTCAAGCTAGGGTTTCAAGGCTTCTAATCAAGTTCTTCTTCAAGATTCTTCAAGAACCTTGTTCTTCCAGGTATGTAAGACTATCATAGTGTTGGACTAGTTCATCCTCACGCCATACATCTACTTTCAAATCAGTAAAAGAGAAATCTAGGATTTTACCCCTAGATTTGAGTATTCTTGAGCTAAGTTGATTTTGAGTTCTTGAATTCCCAATTCTTTTAAAAATGCTATTCCTAAGTATTGAGTTTCTATATTTTTATTGAGATCCTTGAGTTGATTTGTTCATGTCTATAATTCAGCACGAACCCTATTTTGAGAAGTTTTTCAAACCCAACACTTGAATTTTAAAATGAGTTTTGAGGAAGTAAGCATGAGAATGAGAAGAGTCGTATACATGAGTTCCGTATTATTATTTAGACCCTTGAGTCGAGTAATTCATGCCCATAAATTCCGCATGAACTCCATTAGTTGAGTATCTTTAAGATGAGTAGTATCTTCAAGTTCTAAGTCTTGAGTATTGAGTTCCTAATCCTTTGAGATTATATTCCTACTTATGGGACTACTACATGTTACCCATGAGGCCCTTGAGTTGAGTTGTTCATGCCCATAATTTTGCATGAACCCTATGAGTCGAGCAGTCTAGAGATGATTAGTATCATTGAGTCTTGAGTACTGAGGTTCTTTATTTCTATTAAGATCCCTGAGTTGAGTCGTTCATGTTCATAATTCCACATGAACTCTATGATTTGAGTTATAAATTTTCAAAAGAGCCTTTTAAAGCCAACACTTGAGTTCTTAAACTTAGTTTTGAGAAAGTAAAAATGAGTTTTTAGAAAAGAGTTTTCTAAATCATGATTAGTATGACAATCGAGTATATCATCAATGTATGAGCAGTATGGTATCTAGATATACTATAAATGTTTATGCAGTATGAATTCCCAAGTTATCAATGTAAAATTATAATATGATTTTGAAATGTTTTTGAGAAAGAGTAGAGTTGAGTTCATTTTCTTTAAAATTGTATATGGGAACTGTAACACCTCGTAACTAGAAAGAACTAAAAAGGAATTTAAAAAAAGGAAATAGTCATTTTTGGAAAGTATAAAAATCTGAAAGTTGAGTTTTTGGTCAACTTCAAACGACCATAACTTCTAGTTCAAGATGAGTTAGGTGTGTTTCTAGATATCGTAGGAAATATCTTGGAAGTTGGGTTGTTCAAATAAGAAATGTCCAATCCGGATTTTGCAAGGGTAGTTTGGTCTTTTCCTTACCCTTTTATTTGGATTCGTTTTTGGTAATTACTTAGGGGTCTAAACTGAACTTGATCAGTTTACGCTTTTACGATATTGAGTTAGGGTTTTAGAAAAGAGAAAAGAAGAAGAGAAAGGAGGAGAAGGAGCAAGAATCGTCAAGTTCTTCAAGAATCGCTTGTGGATTTCGTCAAGGGGTGATCCCTACGAGGTATGTGAGTTCACACAGCGTTGGGTTGGTTCACCCACATGCCAAACATGTTTAATTCAGCATGAATTCGTCCTAAAAGTTGAAAGTTGGAATGTTCTTGATGTGTGTTCCTGAATTTACTTCCGTTCTTGAATTTTGGATGAGATTGAGGAGTTCTTGAGAGTTTAAGGTCGATTTTAGAGTTGTGTTTGATTAGATTCTTGTGTACATATGCTGGGTATTAGAATCTAAAGAAAATTGGAGAAAAATAATCAAATTTAGGCGAATTGGGGCCGGAAAATGAAGAAGGAACAAGTCGGGCAAATCTGGATACTAGGTCCGCATCGCGGACCTGTTCCTCAGATTTGGAAAATCCTCCCACGCGACGCGGAGGGGTCACAAACTGTTATTCCTCAAAAAATATTTTCATGACCAAAATTTTAAATACATCTCTGCATCGCGGACCAGCTTTCAGTCAACGATTTCTTGATCGTTTCTCGTGTTTAACTATCTAAAAACACCCCTAAACATCATGAGATCTTTCCTATCACAAATCTCAATCCTTGAATCCATAATTCAATTCAGGGATCAGTTAAAAGTCAAGTCAAGAGAAGTTAAGAGCCAAGTTAAGAGAAGTTCATTGAGTCTTCCAAAAGTCTTTTACAAATGATATAACTTTGTTTTAAGACTTGAGTTTTGAGTTGAGTAAAGAGTAAAGTTGAAGTTCATTTCTTCAAAGTATATGGGGATTATGTATTCCCAAAGAGTTAAAATATTTTAACATTTAAACAAGAAAAGGAAACCTTGATTTCCAAAGAGCCTTTGAGCTGGTTTTCAGAAAAGAGTAAGTGCTTTCACAATTAGGCAAGAGAGGAAACTTTGATTTCCAAGATAGCCTTTGAGCTAAGTTTTTGAGCAATTATCTCAAATCACAGAAAGAGGTATGTTTTTAAACATAAGAGCTAGTATCATATTTTGGTAGTAGTATTAAGCACCGATATGGGGGAGAGTTTAGACAACTCATAGCCCCCATAAACCATGTAGCCACCTTGGGTAGAAAAAGGGTCATACTTTTTAGATGATTCCTTAGTGCTTTTTAGCATAGACTTGTTGATCCACTTAGTAGTTCAGGTTCTATACCCTTGGCAAGGTATAGGGAGACCCTGGTAGCGTGAGGCAAAACGCAGTATCATCACAATAGCTCTTACGTGATGGTTGTCTGTTAAAGAAACTCCCACAGAAGTAATTGTATTTTTATATACATAGTTTATTTGTATTTTTACATACATTTCAGAGTTATAGTGTATCTTTGCATACACACAGAGTGTTATTGTATTTCCAGATACACATAGTTGACATACATGTTTTAAACAACTTTTCTTTATATTGCACTTGTTTTTATACTGCTTTGTATTGAAATGAGTTCAGTTAAGTTGAGTTAAGTTGAGCCAGGTAAGTTCATTAGTTCCTTTCAAGCTTATGTCTTATTTTAGAATTCCCCTCGCATATTCGTACATTCAATGTACTGATGCCTTTTGGCCTGTATCTTATTATGATACAGACACAGGTAACCAGGATTATCATCCAGAGCCTCGTTGATCCAGTTGAGCATTCAGAGTCAGTTGGTGAGCCTCCATGCTTTCCGAAGGGATCCTTTGTTATCATTTGACTTTAGTATTTCATTTGTGAGGATGATCGGGGGTCCTGTCTCGACATCAATCTCAGTTGTTTTAGAGGCTTCACAGACAGTCATATGTTAGTTCTTGAGTTTTCTATTTCTTGTTTTAATAGTTGAGACTTGAGTTGCCATTTTGGCTAAGTTTAATATTCTTTAAAGATATTTGCAATAGTTATCCTTTGAGACTATTTCTTGTGTTTAAGTCTTCTGCTGAGTAAGAAAGCCAGGCCAAGGGTTTGCTTGGGGCCATCAATGGTTCTCGAGTGCCAGCCACGTCTTGGGTGTAGTCTCAGGGAGTGACAAACTTGGTATCAAAGCACAGAGTTCAAGAGTCCTAGGGAGTTTATGAAGCTGTTTCTGTAGAGTCCTAGTTATCGGTGTGAAGCGCACCACATCTATAATTAGGAGGCTGCAACACTTAGGGAAATTTCTCATTTCTTTCACACTCATTTCGTGCGTTAGAGTTTGATCTCTAAAAAGTTTCCTTCTAATTCGTGCTTGCGCATGTTTTTAGATAATCATGCCTCCACGAAGAGCTGTCAGAGGTCGTCTTGCTAGGCGTAATGTTGAGGAGCAAGGGGTACCCAATGCACCTGAAGTTCAACCTCAAGGAGAAGTTACCAATGTTGAGTTTAGGGAAGAAATTAGGATGCTAAGTCAAGTTGTGACTAATCAGGTTGGGCAACAAAGAGGAGCTCGACAAGAAGAGGCCCACACTTCGAGGATTCGTTAGTTCTTGAGGATGAACCGTCCAAGTTTCACTGGTTCAAGCACTACTGAGGATCCAGAGAACTTTATTGAGGAGCTGCAAAAGGTATTTGGTGTCATGCATGTTGCTGATACTAAAAGGGTGGAATTAGCTGCATACCAAATGAAGGGTGTCGCTAGGATTTAGTTCGATCAATGGAAAAAGAATTGAGTTGAGGATGCACCACCTGCAGTTGGGCTTGTTTTAAGGAGGCCTTCTTAGGGCATTTCTTTCCCCGAGAACTGAAAGAGGCTAAGGTATGAGAATTTGTTACCCTTAAGCAAGAGTCACTAAGTGTTCATGAGTATGGGTTGAAGTTCACCCACCTGTCCCATTATGCTCCGGAGATGGTTGTGGACATGAGGATTAGAATGAGCTTGTTTGTTGCTGGGCTGTCTCGTCTGTCGAGTAAGGAAGGTAGGGCTGCAATGGTGATAGGTGACATGGATATCTTAAGGTTGATGGTCTATGCACAGTAGGTTGAGGAAGAGAAGCTGAAGGATAGAGAGGAGTTTAAGAACAAGAGGGCTAAGACAGGGAATGAGTCCAGGTAGCAGAAGAGTAATGCCAACCGGTCATCCTTCCAACAGAAACAGAAGGGACCTGCTCCATCGTCTTCTAGTGTACCTACACGTAAGAACAAAAGTGAGTACAATAGTCAGAATGTCACGACCCAAGGGTATCCCCTAGACGTAACATGGCGTACTTGACCCCGAAGGGGGTCACATACAATCCCTTAGCATATCCTGAGCATAATATAATAGAAAATACGGGAAAATTTAATATTTTTACAATTGAAGTCATTTTTCATAAAGCAAGCGGAACACTTTCTACACTTTGTCTCAAACCATCTAATACAACTTTTTAGAGTAAACTCTTGGGAGACAGCCCTTACACTAGTCTCAACAAGAAAATAAAAGAGAGAAAGGTAAGATGGGTTTTATCCTCGAAGCTATGAGGACTCACCAAGATCTTCAACTCTTCTTGCACCTTAGAAACCTAGCCCCCAAATGAACTCAATCTCGAAGACCCTACATTTGGTTAGAATGTAGGCAATATGCGTTAGTAAAAAATGTACCAAGTATGAAAGCTAGCACAACATCATAAGAGCATCTCATAATGGTTAGTCAACATAAGACATAAGCATAAGAGATAATAACATAGTCATAGTATAATCAACATAGTCATACGATAATCATCATAGTCATAACATGGTCTCCAACATAAGCATCATATAAACATAAGTCAATGTAAGACATAGTTGATGAGAATAGAAGATAAGTCCAAATCATATAAACATAATATTAGCTTCTGGCTTAAGCCCTAATGATCATCATTCATAACTATGACTCCTCATTCTTAATGACTCTACATCATGGAAGCATATTATGAACCTAGATTAAAAGACTCTCAATCACATTCTTTGATACTAGGTGATCTTAGTCATAATTTACCTTAGAGGTTCAATTTCATCTTTACAAGTAAAGATCAATCATGTAGTATAGAGTATAGTTCAATTCATGTTTAGGTATTCCTAATCTTGATCAATTACTACTCATAACATTGATTTAGGAAGATCACTCATGGACCTTCAATTTCACCTCTAATGGCATCAACCCACAACTATCACATTCAACAATTTAGATTAGGGTTTATCATAGAAATCACATGAATTCATCATAATATCACTAAAAAAAGCTAAATCAATCATAATAGGGTGTTATCCACTAGATTGGAATCATACCCAAACCCTACCCACAATGCAAGCACACCCCTAGCTAGAATTGGATTTTTGATTTCACAAGTGGGGAAACTATGGGGGCTATATGGGTGGAAGAACCCATAGATGATTAAGCTTAACATACCTCTTTTAAAATCCCTAAACAAATCTTGAATCAATGGTGAAAATCGCCCTAAGTTGCTACCCCAACTTCCTTTCTTCCTCTTCCTCTTCCTCTTCTTCTTCTTCTTCTTCTTCTTCTTCTTCTTATTCTTCTTCTTCTTCTTCTAGAGAGAGGATTTCTTGAGAGTAATTTGGGGTCTTTAGAGGAATGAGTTAAAATGATCAGTTTAGGGGCCTATTGACCTTATATAGGTGGTAATTTAACTAACTAACTGACCTACATTAACCCGTAATTAATAACTAACTTAATTTCTAAACACCTAACTAAAACTAAAAATCTGGCAGCACTTTCGCCCATCCATCCACGGATCGTGGATGGGTCTACTGCCCGTGCTGCACCCTCGTGGTTTGCACCTGAGACTTCCCTTGTTAGGCCTCAACAGGCCTTGACCTATGCCTATGACCTACGGGGCGTGGTTTGATCTACTGGCTGTAGATGGCCATCCGTAGGTCACAAATTTGACAGTTTTGGGGACTATTTTTGGGGTCACCCTCAAGGACCCCTTGGGGGGTCTTACCCGGACGTTTAACCCCTAAAACCCCTATTCTAAGTACGGGAACCATTTCTTTTGATTTTAATTGTCATACGACACTCCGAAACTCCTACGAAAGGCTCTAGAACTCACTAGTTCAACTCACTAAATTACGGGGTGTTACATTATCCCCCACTTGGGAACATTCGTCCTCAAATGACACTTTAAACACTTCTGAAAGTAAAAAATCTAACTTATCTTCCCATTATGCATGCATTACATCTAAATGCACACAACCAACCAAGAGAACTTCAATTCAAAGACAAACTCATTCAATGCAACTCAAGGTAGTAGGAACTGTTTCTACAAACCCAAAAATGGATCAAAATCTATATCTACTCTTTTTAAAGGAGGGACTAACATCTCCTAACTAAAACATGCTCAAAACACACACATGGTACCTAAATGCAAGGTTCACCTCATAAAGCATTCATTCAAGGAGGAACCTTTCCATTCCACAACTAGGGCATGCTCAATATCAACTCATGAAGCCTATATGCCAATCTATACCAAGCACTACAACATGAGAAATACAATGCATACTTGTCATTTCTAACAAGGACCTAATCATTTTCATGAACATGCATATAAGGAAATCATGGCAACACAAAAAAGCACATAATAACCCTATTAGATAGGTACACTATTCCCCACTTGGGAGTAAGCTTACACAAAATTTTCTAAACATCATGCATACTTAACAATAACTTCAAAGTCCAACATAACAAGTCACCAAAGACGAGAAATTCGGAAATTTACTAAAGCATAAAACACATACCGGAAGGGACATGAGGAGATCACTCTTGATCTTCTCTAGATTAGAGAGCATAAAACCTATGATTACTTGGGGGCATTGGACTTGGCCTCCCTCCCTTTAGCCCTAAGGATTGGACAATCTCTCTTCTTGTGACCCTCATTACCACAACCATAGCACCCCTCCTTTTCGGCTAGACACTCACCATAATGCTTTGTTCCACACTTGTAGCAAGTAGGCTTAAGCAACACAGATTCACTATTACTCCCTCTTAGAGGCTTAGGCTTAGACACTGTCTCTTGGTTGGAAAGTTTTTGTTGGGCCCTAGGGTGATCATATCCCTCAGAGCTAGAATTGGAGAAATCCCCATCACCAGTTCTAGGTCTCTTAGCTTCCCCATTCTTCTTCATAAGTTTTGTCTCCTCAACTTGTTGAGCATAAACCATTAGACGTGAGATGTCCATGTTATCATGTAGCATTGCCGCATGACATTCTTCTTCAATAAATTTGGACACTCCAGTCACAAATCGACTCATCTCATCTCTTGGGTTTTCCACTAAGGATGGAACATACTTAGACAACTTAGTGAATTTTAGGGAATATTCTTGAGCACTCATACCTCCTTGACGAATGTTGATAAATTCTTCTACCTTAACTTCCCTTATCTCTCGGGGAAAGAACCTATCAAGAAAAGCTTTCTTGAACACTTCCCAACTTATGGGACCCGCTCTTATAGGCTTATTATCCTTCCATTGAGTATACCATACTTGGGCCACATCCTTCAATTGATAGGCGGCTAATTCGACTTTCTCACTAGAAGTCACCCCCATAGCATCTACTATCTTGTAGATCTCTTCCACAAACTCTTGTGGGTCTTTATTCACTTAGGAACCAAAGAACATATGAGGGTTCATTCTTGTGAGATCTCTCAACCTAGAAGCCATGGTTCTCTCATTAGGGTTTGCTTGGGGTCCGACATCTCGGTTGGCTTGGGCTGTTATAGCTTGGGCATGAGTGGTGACGACTTGAGTTTGAATAGTTATGAGTTGAGTCAACGTTTGGAGAGCCGCCTTTATTTCTACATTAGACATAATCTCCTAATTATTAGGAACTTGAGGAGGAACTTGGAGAGGAACCTCTTGCTCCTCATCATATTCCTCATTTCTCCTAGCATTAACCCTTGTATTAGACATACCCTAAAAAACCATAGGGCACTGATTAGAAAAAGGGCCTACTAAAGCCAAACTCTACGACACGACTTAGAGAATGAAGAAGTGAGATTTCCTAACATCCAATAGCCTCCTATTCATAAATGTGGCATGCTTCACATTTATGAACAAGACGCTACTAGACGTGGTTTGAGACATCCTAAAACCATCCCAAAACCTTATACTCTGATACCAACTTTGTCACGACCCAGGGGTATCCTCTAGACATAACATGGCGTACTTGACCATGAAGGGGGTTGCATACAAGCCCTTAGCATATCCTAAACATAAGATAATAGAAAATATGGGAAAATTTAAAACTTTTACAATCGAAGTCATTTTTCATAAAGCAAGCGGAAGGCTTTCTACACTTTGTCTCAAACCATCTAATACAACTTTTTTAGAATAAACTCTTGGGACACAACCCATACAATAATCTCAACATAATAATAAAAGACATAAAGGTAAGATGGGTTTTGTCCTCGAAGCTATGAGGACTCACCAAGATCTTCAACTCTTTTTGCACCTTAGAAACCCAGCCTCCAAATAACTCAATCTCCAAGACCCTACATTTGGTTAGAATGTAGGCAATATGCGTTAGTACAAAATGTACCAAGTATGAAAGCTAGCACAACATCATAAGAGCATCTCAAAATTGTTAGTCAACATAAGATATAAGCATAAGAGATAATAACATAGTCATAGTATAATCAACATAGTCATAACATAATCATCATAGTCATAACATGGTCTCCAACATAAGCTTCATATAAACATAAGTCAATGTAAGACATAGTTAATGAGCATAGGAGATAAGTCTTAATCATATAAACATAATTGACCCTTGGTCATCTATACCATAATAGCACCATTCTCAAGTAACCTCAAAAGCATACAAGTGCAAAGCATAAATAGCATCCCATAATACCACCCAAGCCAAGTATCCCTTTTTGGTCATCTTAATCATAGTCTATATACATGGTTAAGTCTTAAGCCTCTTTACCTTAAGGGAACCATACTCCTAAGTAACCTCAAAGCACACTTGTGCAATGTATGAATGGCATCCCATAATACCCTCCACACTAAGCATAACTTAGAAGCCATCCTAGTCATATTCACCCTACTTTGATATCACTATTAGCTTACTTCATGTAGACAAGGGAATTATCACCTTAGCCAATCATATCATGTCAAGGAAGGCAACTATAGCACAATCCTATCTAAGCATACATCAAATAAGTGAACACTCATAAGGTAACCGTTAGTCGTACTTGTGCAAGGCATGAGTAGCATCCCATACTACTACTCATACTAAGTACTTCTTCAGGTCATCATACTCATGTTCCTTAGTTAGGGACTAGCCCTCTTTTTAAAGCATAGGAACTCTAAGAGACACTTTACTAAGTCTATCTTAGTTCCTTATTGTTTTGAACCCTAAGAGATACTATACTAGGTACATCTTAGTTCATCATGTTTGAACTCTTGGAGATGTTACTTAAGGCATAATCTTAGTTCATTATACGGTTGGACCCTATGAGATACTTCTTTTAGCATTTCTAGGTTCATTATCATTATGGAGTCTATGAGGTCGTACCCATGCATATCTAAGTCCATTATTACTCTTGAATATTATGAGATTCTTCACTAACTTGTCTTAGTCCCTCATTACTTAGAACCCTAGGATATACTACATTAAGTGCATCTTAGTTCATTAAGGTTGAACCCTAGGATATACTACACTAGGTATATCTTAGTTCATCATGTTTGAACTCTAGGAGATACTACTTAAAGCATACTCATAGTTCATTTAGTTTGATCTCTAGGAGATGCTCCTTTAAGCATAATCTTAGACCATTACTTGCATTAGACTCTAGGATATGCTACCTTATGCCTAATCTTAGCCCATGAGGTTTGAACTCTAGGAGATGCTACATTATGCACAATCTTAGTTCATTACCAATCTTACTTAATTGGGATATAACCTTAACCGACATAGAACATATGAGTTATCACATGATATCTCATGGTGTTACCCACACCATCAAGGGTTGGTCCACTTGCCAAGGTAGGACCGGTTTGTTAGCTTAGTCGGATCCACTAGCTAACTTTCCTACGGGGCATGTAGTTATGGGATACAGAGATTGCTACTAGAAACCCAAGTTACACTAGGTGAGGCTTCCATCTCATGAGACACACTTGCGGAAATCAATACTCTTCTAGGTGAGACATCCCTTGTGAGAAGCCCAAACTAACTAGGTGGGAACCTCCATGAAAGCCCATACTCAACTAGGTGGGAACCTCCATGAAAGCCCAGACTCAACTAGGTAGGAACCTCCATCTCATTTCAACATCTACTCGGTGCTAGGCATAAATCCCACAAGATAATCATTAAGTCTCTACTTTGACTGAAGTAAATGGAAAGGTGTAGTTGACAACCAATCCATGCTAATACCTCTTATAGACCATGTGTGAGCAACTATCACCATCCATGACCTAGGTATAAAGGCTCTTTAGCCTTAGGTTCAATTAGGTAAGAGAAGCCCTCCAACCCTAGAACTATCACTATGTGAGAAGTCTTTCATGTTAAGTTCATATTGATACTTAATATCATATCTAGAATTCTACATTAGACAAGGATACGATCATGACCTAAGTGATCCTATCACTTCCTACCACCTATGATTCATAAGGTGAATTAAGTAGGTAAAGGTCTCTCAACACAACTATATTCATTGGCCTTGGATTCACATGTAGTTTTTACTCTCAAAGCCTTAGGATCTAAAGTTAATCATATTAGCTTCTGACTTAAGCCCTAATGATCATCATTCATAACTATGACTCCTCATTCTCAATGACTCTACATCATGGAAACATATTATGAACCTCGATTAAAAGACTCTCAATCACATTCTTTGATACTAGGTGATCTTAGTCATAATTTACCTTAGAGGTTCAATTTCATCTTTATAAGTCAAGATCAATCATGTAGTATAGAGTATAGTTCAATTCATGTCTAGGTATTCCTAATCTTGATCAATTAATACTCATAACATTGATTTAGGAAGATCACTCATGGACATTAAATTTCACCTATAATGGCATCAACCCACAAATATCACATTCAACAATTTAGATTATGGTTTACCATAGAAATCACATGAATTCATCATAATATCACTAAACAAAGCATAATCAATTATAATTGGGTGTTATCCACTAGATTGGAATCACACCCAAACCCTACCCATAATGCAAGCACAACCCTAGCTAGAATTGGATTTTTGATTTCACAAGTGGGGAAACTATGGGGGCTCTATGGGTGGAAGACCCATAGATGATTAATATTCACATGCCTCTTTTCAAATCCTTAAACAAAGCTTGAATCAATGGTGAAAATCGTCCTAAGTTGCTGCCCCAACTTCCTTTCTTCTTCTTCTACTTCTTCACTTCTAGTGAGAGGATTTCTTGAGAGTAATTTGGGGTCTTTAGAGGAATGAGTTAAAATGATTAGCTTATGGGACTATTAACCTTATATAGGTGGTAATTTAACTAACTAACCGACCTGCATTAACCCCTAATTAATAACTAACTTAATTCCTAAACACCTAACTAAAACAAAAAATTTGGCAGCACCTACGCCCACCCATCCACGGACCATGGATGGGTCTACTGCCGTGTTGCACCCTCGTGATTTGCACCTGATGCTTCCCTTGGCAGGCCTCAATAGCTCTTGACCTACGCCCATGACCTACGGGGCGTCGTTTGATCTACTGGCCGTAGATGGCCATCCGTAGGTCTCAAATTTGACAGTTTTGGGGATTGTTTTTGGGGTCCCCCTCAAGGACCCCTTGGGTGGTCCTTGGTGGGGGTTGTACCTGGACGTTTAACCCCTAAAACCCCTATTCTAAGTATGGGAACCATTTAATTTGATTTTAATCTTCATACGACACTCCAAAACTCCTACGAAAGGCTCTAGAACTCACTAGTTCAACTCACTAAATTACGGGGTATTACACATAATTTCAGAGCCAAGCCTGCATATTCTCAGGGTAGTGTGGTTCAAGGGGGGTAGTAAGCCTCCTTCCTGCGCTATATGTGGTATGAACCACTCAGGTACATGTCGTGAGGGCTCCACTGGTTGTTTTAAGTGTGGTCAAAATGGGCATTTAATGCAAGAGTGTCCAAAGAACAAGCAGGGTAATGGTAATGGGGGCAATAGAGCCCAGTTTTCTTCAGTTGCTCCACCAGACAAAGCTGCACCTAGAGGGGCTACTTCCGGTACTGGCGGAGGATCAAACCGCCTATATACTATCACCAGTTGGCAAGAGCAAGAGGATTCGCCAGGTGTTGTCACTAGTATGATCCAAGTCTTTAACTCTAATGTTTATGCTTTGCTAGACCCAGGAGCGAGTTTATCTTTTGTAACTCCATATGTTGTGATGAATTTTGATGTTATTCCTGAGCAACTTAGTGAACCCTTCAGTGTTTCTATACCTGTTGGTGAGTCTATTCTAGTAGAGAGAGTCTATTGTGATTGTCCTATTTTCGTCAATCACAAGAGTACCATGGCTGATTTAATTGAGTTAGACATGGTATATTTTGATGTCATTCTTGGTATGGACTGGCTTAATGCCTGTTATGCCTCTGTTTATTATAGAACTCGAGCTGTCAAGTTTCAGTTTCCAAATGAGCCAGTCTTAGAGTGGAAAAACAATTCAACAGTGCCTAAGGGTTGTTTCATTTTGTACCTTAAGGCAATAAAGTTAGTTTCTAAGGGGTGTGTCTATCACTTAGTCTGAGTTAATGACTCTAGTGTTGAGATACCTACTATTCAGTCAGTTTCAGTAGTAAGAGAGTTTCCAGAAGTCTTTCTAGATGATCTTCCTGGAGTCCTTCCTGAGAGAGAGATAGACTTCGGTATAAACATTCTTCCAAATACTCATCCTATATCTATTCCGCCTTATAGAATGACACCAGCAGAGTTGAAAGAGCTTAAAGAGCAGTTGAAAGATCTCCTTGATAAGGTCTTTATTCGACCAAGTGTCTCACCTTGGGGCGCTCCGGTCTTATTTGTGAGAAAGAAAGATGGTTCCCTTAGGATGTGTATAGATTACCTTCAGTTGAACAAGGTTACCATCAAGAACAAGTATCCTCTTCCGAGAATTGATGATCTTTTCGATCAACGTCAGGGTGCTTCTTGTTTTTCATGATTGACCTCAGATCTAGCTATCATCAGTTGAAAGTAAGGGAGTGTGATATTCCCAAGACAGCATTTAGGACCCGTTATGGTTAATATGAGTTTCTGGTCATGTCGTTCGGTTTAACTAATGCACCTACAACTTTCATGGACCTTATGAATGAAGTATTCAAATCTTATTTAGATATGTTTGTTATCGTCTTCATTGATGATATACTAATCTATTCAAGGAATGAAGACGATCATGCTAGTCATCTCAGAATAATTTTCCAGACTTTAAAAGATAGAGAGTTGTATGCCAAGTTCTCTAAGTGTGAGTTTTGGCTTGAGTTGTGGCATTTTTAGGCCACATTATGTCTGAAGAAGGAGTTGAAGTTGATACTCAGAAAATTGAGGTAGTGCAAAATTGTCCTAGACCCACATCTCCAACTGACATTAAGAGTTTCTTAGGTTTGGCTAGCTATTATAGAAGGTTTGTAGAGGGGTTCTCATCCATTTCATCCCGTTTGACCAAGTTAACTCAGAAGACATTCAAGTTTCAATGGCCCGAAGCTTGTTAGAAAAGCTTTCAGGAATGGAAAAAGAGGTTAACTACAGCCCCAATGTTGACCTTACCAAAAAGTACTCAAGGTTTTGTGGTGTATTATGATGCATCTAAAGTGGGTTTGGGTTGTGTATTAATGCAGAATGTCAAGGTTATAGCTTATGCCTCCAGACAGTTGAAAGTTCATTAGAAGAATTATCCAACCCATGACTTAGAGTTGGCTACTGTAGTATTTGCTTTGAAGATATGGCATCATTATTTGTATGGTGTTCATGTTGATGTATTCACTGATCACAAGAGTCTTCAATATGTGTTCACTCAGAAAGAGCTTAATCTCAGACAAAGGACATGGTTAAAATTACTCAAGGACTATGACATGAGTATTCTTTACCATCCAAACAAGGCTAATGTTGTTGCTGATGCTTTAAGCAAGTTGTCTATGGGTAGTACCGCCCATGTTGAGGAAGAAAAGAGAGATAGTGAAAGATATGCATAGACTTACACGCTTTGGATTCCGATTAATGGATTCCACAGAAGGAGGAGTGGTGGTGATGAATAGGGCTGAGTCATCATTAGTGTCAGAAGTAAAAGAGAAGCAAGACCAAGATCCCATTTTGCTTGAATTGAAGGCAAATGTTCATAAGCAGAAAGTTATGGCTTTTGAACAAGGGGGATATGTCGTATTAAGATATCAAGGTAGATTGTGTGTGCCAAAGGTGGATGAACTTCAAGAGAGGATCATGGAGGAAGCTCATAACTCCAGTTGTTCCATTCATTCAAGCTCCACAAAGATGTATCGTGACTTGAGAGAAGTCTATAGGTGGAGTAGTATGAAGAAGGGCATTGCAGAGTTTGTTGCTAAGTGTCCAAATTGCCAACAAGTTAAAGTAAAGTATCAAAGGCCTGGTGGTATGGCTCAGAATATAGAACTTTTGGAATAGAAGTGGGAGATGATTAATATGGATTTCATCACAGGTTTACCAAGGTCTCGTAGGCAACATGATTCCATTTGGGTGATTGTCGATAAAATGACAAAATCAACCCTCTTTTTGCCAGTGAAGACTACCCATACAACAGAGGACTATGCCATGTTATATATTCAAGAGGTAGTAAGACTTCATGGGGTCCCTTTTTTGATTATATCAGATAGGGGTGCACAATTTACTGCACAGTTTTGGAAATCATTCCAGAAAGGCTTGGGTTCAAAGGAGAACTTGAGTACTGCTTTTCATCCTCAGACAGATGGTTAAGAAGAGCGCACTATCTAGACCCTAGAGGATATGTTGAGGGCCTGTGTGATTGATTTCAAAGGTAATTGGGATGATCACCTACCTCTCATCGAGTTCGCTTACAATAATAGTTACCACTCTAGCATCCAAATGTCTTCTTAAGAAGCTCTTTATGGGAGAAGGTGCAGATCTCCTATTGGATGGTTTGAAGTTGGTGAAGCAGGGTTGATAGGACCAAATTTAGTTCATCAAGCTATCGAGTAGGTGAAAGTGATTCAAGAGAGGTTGAAAATGGTGCAGAGTTGTCAGAAATCCTACAATGATGTTAGGAGAAGGGAGTTAGAGTTTGAAGTAGATGATTGGGTATATTTGAAGGTTTCACCCATGAAGGGTGTCATGAGATTTGGTATGAAGGAAAAGCTTAGCCCCCGGTATATTGGCCCTTACAGAATATCAAAAAAGGTAGGTAATGTAGCTTATGAGTTGGAGCTACCATAAGAGTTAGCAGCGGTTCATCCAGTTTTTCACGTCTCCATGTTGAAGAAGTGCATGGGCGATCCTTTGTTGATCATACCAACTGAAGATATTGGGATCAAGGATAGCTTATCTTATAAAGAAATTCCTGTTCAGATTCTAGATCGCCAAGTTCACAAGTTGAGAACAAAAGAGGTAGCATCAGTCAAAGTCCTTTGGAGGAATCAATTTGTTGAGGAAGCTACTTGGGAAGCGGAGGAGGAATGACGAAGAGATATCCACATCTCTTCGAATCTCGAGAAATTCCACAACAAGGTACTAATTCTCTTCTTAGTACTCTTCAACTTATGAGATTGCATGTTGTAATTTGCATTGCTTGTTGGGTGCTTGAGTTGAATGTTATATGTTACACCCTTAGCCTACTAAGAGTAAGTTCATTCGAGGAGGAATGTTCCCAAGAGGGAGATATTGTAACACCCCGTAACTAGAAAGAACTAAAAAGGAATTTAAAAAGAGGAAATAGTCATTTTTGGAAAGTATAAAAATCTAGAAATTTTTAAGTGTGTTAAAGTTGAGGTTTTGGTCAACTTGAAACGACCTTAACTTCTAGCTCAGGATGATTTAGGCGTGTTTCCAGATATCTTAGGAAAGATCTTGGAATAATCTTTACAACGCCGCTGAATTTGCGCGATTCCAAGTTTGTATGAGTGAGATAGGCCCATTCGAAGTTGGGCAATTCGAATAAGAAATGTCCAATCCGGATTTTAGAAGCGTAGTTTGGTCTTTTCCGTACACTTTTATTTTAATTCGTTTTTGGTAATTACTAAGGGGTCTAAACTGAACTTGGTCAGTTTAGCTTTTACGATATTGAGTTGGGGTTTTAGAAAAGAGAAAAAAAGAAGAGAAAGGAGGAGAAGGAGCAAGAATCGTCAAGTTCTTCAAAAATCACTTGTGGATTTTGTCAAGGGGTGATCCCTACGAGGTATGTGAGTTCACACATCATTGGGTTCATTCTCCCATGCGCCAAACATGTTTAATTCAGCATGAATTCGTCCTAAAAGTTGAAAGTTGGAATGTTCTTGATGTGTGTTCTTGTATTTACTTTTGTTCTTGAATTTGGGATGAGATTGAGGAGTTCTTGAGAGTTTAGGGTTGATTTCAGAGTTTTGTTTGATTAGATTCTTGTGTACATAAGCTGGGTATCAGAATCTATAGAGAATTGGAGAAAAAGAATCAAATTTAGGCGAATTGGGGATGGAAAACGAAAAAGAAAGAGTTGGGCAAATCTGGGTTCCAGGTCCGCGACCTATTCCTTAGATTTGGAAAATCCTCCCTCGCGTCGCGGAGTGGTCATGGACCGTTCAACCTAAAGAATTATTTTAGTGACCAAAAATTTAAATACATCTCCGCGTCGCTGCCCAGCTTTCAGACAGTGATTTCTTGATCTTTTCTCGTGTTTAACTATCTAAAAACACCCCTAAACATCATGAGATCTTTCCTATCACAAATCTCAATCCTTGAATTCATAATTCAATTCAGGGATAGGTTAAGAGTCAAGTCGAGAGAAGTTAAGAGCCAACTCAATATAAGTTCATAGAGTCTTCCAAAAGTCTTTTACATATGATATAACTTTGTTTTATGACTTGAGTTTTGAGTTGAGTAAAGAGTAAAGTTGAACTTCATTTGTTCAAAGTATATGGGGACTATGTAGTCCCAAAGAGTTAAAATGTTTTCACATTTAAACAAGAAAAGGAAACCTTAATTTCCAAAGAGCCTTTGAGCTAGTTTTTAGAAAAGAGTAAGTGCTTTCACAATTAAGCAAGAGAGGAAACTTTGATTTCCAAGATAGCCTTTGAGTTAAGTGTAACATCTCGCAATTCGAAATAACTAAGAAGAAGCTTATGATTGGAAATAGTTATTTTTGGAAAGAATTTAAAATCTGGAAAAAAAATTCTAAGTTAGGAAGGGTAAGTTTTGGTCATTTTCAAATAGCCATAACTTCTAGATCAGGATGAGTTAGAGGTACTTTCAGATATGGTTGGAAATCCCTTAGAATGATCTTTCCAACGCCGCTGAGTTTGCGCTATTTCGATAACGTATGAGTGAGTTATGCCTTTCGGAAGTTGGGCTGTTAGATTAAGGAAAGTCCAAATCCGGATTTGTGAAGGGTAAACTAGTCTTTTCCTTACCTAATTTGCCTATTTTGTTTTTAGGAGTTAATTGGGGTAAAACAAAACTTTATTCAGATTAGAAAAATTAGAATTTACGCTAGGGCTTGGAGAGGAGAAGAAAGAAGAGAAATCAAGAAATCGCCAAGAACGTTCAAGCTTTGCGACAGGAATTCATCGGGGGTGATCCCTACAAGGTATGTGAGATCACATAGTGTTGGGTTAGTTCACCCACACGCCAATCTTGTTTCAATTCAGTGAATTTAAGTTGTTTGAATGCAAAGAAAGTGAGTTCTTGAAGAATATTGTTGAAAATTCGTTGAGTTCTTGATGGCTGTGATGTTGAAGTCTCTTGTTGATTTGATTTGTGTTTCTGGATGAATTTTTGAGTTAAATCTATTGTATGTTGAGGGTACTATTGATCCTAAGTGTTTGGGGAATGAACCATGGAAGTTTGGAGGGTTTAGAGATGAAAAACGAAGGAGAAAAGTCGGAGTTCACCTGGGGAAAAGGTGGGCGGCGTGCCAGCCAGCGCCCGCCAACTTGTCCTCTGAAGTTTAAGGGCTGGCGCCCCACACCTCTCAGAGCGCCAGGGACGCCAGTTCTCCCCATTCGTTCCCCACCTTTTAGTACTTGTTCCCTTGCAATGTACCTATGTTTCTAAGTTGATTCCAACAATCTAAGGTACATCTAAACATCATGAAATCATTCATAATAATGAGATCATGAACCTTGAATCCATAATCCAATTCAAGGAAAGTTAGGATCAAAGTCAAGAGAGGTTAAGAGTCAAGTCTAAAAGTTAAGAGCAAGTCAAAGCAAAGTTTTTAAAGTTTTCAAAAGTCTTTAACTAATGTTTTAATTTGTTTTAAGACTTAAGTTTCAAGTTAAGCAAAGATTAAAGAGTTGATTTCATTTCTCAAAAAGCTATAAGGGAACTAAGTATTCCCAAAGAGTTTATAAATGTTTCACATTTGAGTAAGAAAAGGGAACATCGATTCCAAGAGAGCCTTTAAACTAAGTTTTGAGTAATTATCTCAAACCAAAGAAAGAAGTATTTTTAAAGCATATGAGCTAAGTATATTTTTGGGAGTAGTATTGAGCACCGATATGGGGATGCAAGTTCATATAAACTCAAGTCTCCATAAACCCATGTAGCCATCATGGGTATTAATGGGTCATTCTTTTTAGATGATCACATAAGTTAAGCTAGTGGATCCACTAAGTTAAGTAGTTCTATATGACGGTAAAGTATAGGAAAGTCTTGCAGTGTGATGGTAAAAACGTTGTATCACCACTTAGGCTCATAGTGGTGGTTGTCGGTTAGAGAAACTCCCACAGTACTAATTGCATGGTTCCTCAAGGGGTTCTGCTTAGTATGAATAGGGGTATGGGACTTCATTCATGCATTGTACAAGTAGACTTTAAGAGGGAGCATGGTAGATTTTTATGATATTATGATTATGATTTTGACGTCATGTTTTAAACAATTTTCCTTTTCTTTATATTGCATTTGTTTTAAACTGCTTTATAATGAAATGTGTTCAATTAAGTATTCATGAGTTGAGAAGAGCCAAGGTAAGTGTTTCTTTCATAATCTCTTTCGAGCCTATGTTTGTTAGCATTCCAACTCGCATATTCGTACATTCAATATACTGATGCCAGTTGACCTGCATCTTATTATGATGCAGACGCAGGTAACAAGGATCATCATCCAGTGCCTCGTTGATCCAGTTGAGCACTCAGAGTCAGTGGTGAGCCTCTTTGCTTTCCGGAAGACACTTTTATTCATTTTTTAGTCTTTCTTTATTAGGATGTTGAGGGCTCTGTCCCAACATCCATCTCAGTATTATAGAGGCTTCATAGACAGTCAGACAGTTTGTTATGAGTCTCTCATCTTTCTATTGCAGATGTTTTGCTATGGGACTTAAGTTGCCAATTTGGTTAAAAAGTTATTTCTTTAAGTTATTGTTTAAACTTATTTTTGTTGAGTAAGTCTTCCACTAAGTTCAGAAAGTCAGGACAAGGGTTCTCTTGGGACCAGCGATGATCTTCGAGTGCCAGTCCCGCCTAAGGTGTTGACTCGGGGCATGACAATTTTGGTATCAGAGTACAGAGTTTGAGAGTCCTAGGGAGTGTATGAAGCCGTGTCTGTAGAGTCTTAGTTATCGGTGTGAAGCACGCCACATCTATAATTAGGAGGCTCTAACATTTAGGAATTCCTTCACTTCTTTCATACTCATTTCGTGTGTTAAAGTTTATCTCTAGAAGTTTTCTTCTAATTCAAGCTTGTGCGTGTTTTGAAAGGATCATGCCTCCACAAAGAGCAGTCAGAGGTTGTCCAGCTATGAGGAGTGTTGAGGAACAAGAGTTACCAAATGACCTAGAAGTGCAAACCCAAGAAGGGATCAACCATGCTGAATTCCGTGAAGGTATCCGGATGTTAAGTCAAGTTGCGACCTATCATGTTGGGCAGAGAGATAATCGACATGAAGTGGTTGATACTTCAAGGATCCGTGAGCTCTTAAGGATGAACCCACCAAGCTTCACAGGTTCAAGTGTCACTGAGGATCAGGAGAACTTCATTGAGGAGCTTAAAAGGGTATTTGATGTGATGCATGTTGCTGAGGTGGAGAGGGTGGAACTAGTTGTATACCAAATGAAGGGTGTTGCTAGAATCTGGTTCGACCAATAGAAAAAGAATAGGGCTGAAGATGCGCCAGTAGTGAGTTGGGTTGTGTTTGAGCGTGCCCTCATCGGGCGTTTCTTTCCTCGTGAGTTCCAAGAGGCAAAGATAAAAGAGTTTCTCACCCTTAATCTAGAGTCTATAAGTGTTCATGAGTACAGTCTGAAGTTCACACAACTTTCCCGCTATGCTCCGGAGATGGTTGCTGACATGAGGAGCAGGATGAGTTTATATGTTGCTGGGTTGTCTCATCAGTCAAGCAAGGAAGGCAAGGCAGCTATGCTGGTAGGGGATATTGACCTAGCAAGATTTATGATCCATGTACAACAAGTTGAAGAGGATAGGCTGAAGGATAGAGAAGAGTTTAAGAATAAGAGGGCTAAGACATTAGGGGACGAGTTTAGGTAGCAAAAGAGTGATGCCAACCGGTCATCCCTCCCACAGAAACAGAAGGGACCTGCTCCATCATCTGCTAGTGCACCTACACCTAAGAACAAAGGTGAGTACAATAGTAATTCCTATAGTTTCAGAGCTAAACCTGCCTATCTTCAAGGCAATATGGTACCAAGGGATAGTAAGGCTCCTACATGTGCTAGATGTGGTAGGAAACACCAAGGTAAGTGTCTTTATGGGAAGACAGATTGCTTCAAGTGTGGGCAAGAGGGTCACTTTATGAGGGAGTGTCCTGAGATCATGCAAGGTAATGGTAATAGGGGTAATAAGGCCTAACCTTCTTTAGTTGCTCCACCAGACAGAGTTGCACCTCAAGGAGCTACTTCAGGTACTGGCGGGGAAACACACCGCTTTTATGCTATCAACAGTGGCCAAGAGCAAGAGGATTCACCAGATGTTGTCACTGGTATGATCCAAGTCTTTGACTTTAATGTTTATGCTTTGCTAGACCCGGGAGCAAGTTTAACTTTTGTAACCCCTTATGTTGCAAATAAGTTTGATGTTCTTCGTGAGAAACTTTGTGAACCCTTCTGTGTTTCTACACCTGTTGGGGAGTATATTCTAGCAGAAAGAGTCTATTGTGATTGTCCTATTTCCATCAATCACAAGAGCACCATGGATGATTTAGTTGAGTTAGACATGGTGGATTTCGTTGTCATTCTAGGTATGGAGGTATGGACTGGCTTCATGTCTGTTATGCCTCAGTTGATTGTAGAACTCGAGTAGTCAAGTTTCAATTTCCAAATCAGCTAGTCTTAGAGTGGAAAGGCAGTTCAGTTGTGCCTAAGGGTCGTTTCATTTTGTACCTTAAGGCGAGAAAGTTAGTTTTGAAGGGTTGTATCTATCACTTAGTTCGAGTTAATGACTCAAGTGTTGAAGTACCTCCCATTCAGTCAGTTCCTATAGTAAGAGAGTTTCCAGAAGTCTTTCCTGATGACCTACCCGGAGTCCCTCCTGAGAGATAAATAGACTTTGGTAAGACATCATTCCAGATACTCATCCTATCTCTATTCCGCCATACTGATGGCACCAGCAGAATTGAAAGAGTTGGAAGAGCAGTTAAAGGGATCTATTAGATAAGGGTTTTATTTGACCAGGTTGACTAAAAAAAAAGCGAAGTTTCAACGGTTTGAATCTTGTGAGGAAAGCTTTCAGGAATGGAAAGAGAAGTTGACTACTGCCCCAGTTTTGACATTACCAGAAGGCACTCAAGGCTTTGAGGTGTAATGTGATGATCTAGAGTTGGTTGTTGTAGTTTTCACTTTAAGGATATGGCTTCATTATTTGTATGATGTTCATGTGGATGTGTTCACCGATCACAAGAGCCTACAATATGTGTTCACCCAGAAGGAGCTTAATCTCAGATAGAGAGAGAGTGGTTAAAGTTACTCAAGGATTATGACATGAGTTTTCTTTATCACCCTGGTAAGGCTAATGTTGTTGTTGATTCCTTAAGCAGGTTATCTATGGGTATAACCACCCATATTGAGAAAGAAAAGAGAGAATTAGCAAGAGATGTGTATCGACTTGCACGCCTGGGAGTCAGACTTATGGATTCCACAAAAGGAGGAATAGTGATGATGAATGGGACTGAACCATCATTAGTGTCAGAAGTAAAAGGCGAGAAAGACCAAGACCCTATCTTGCTTGAATTACAAGCAAAATGTTCATAAACAAAAAGTGATGGCTTTTGACCAAGGGGGAGATGGTGTTTTAAGGTATCAAGGTGGATTGTGGGATTGGTTTCAAGGATAATTGGGATGATCACCTATCTCACATGGAGTTGCTTACAACAATAGTTACCATTCTAGCATCCAAATGGCTCCTTATGAAGCTCTTTATGGGAGGAGATGTAGATCTCCTTTTGGATGGTTTGAAGTTGGTGAAGCAGGGTTGATAGGACTAGAGTTAGTTCATCAAGCTATGGAGAAAAGGGAAGTCATTCAAGAGAGATTAGAAACAGCGCAGAGTATCAGAAATCCTACATGTGATGTTAGGAGAATGGAATTAGAGTTTGAGGTAGATGACTGAGTCACTTGAAAAGTTTCACCATGAAGGGTGTTATGAGATTTGGTAAGAAAGGGAAGATCAATCCCTGGTATGTTGGTCCTTACAGAATATCCAAGAGGATTGGCAATGTAGCTTATGAGTTAGAGCTACCACCAGAGTTAGCAACAGTCCATCCGGTGTTCCACATCTCCATGTTGAAGAAGTGCATGAGGGATACTTCACTTATTATATCAACTGGAGATATTGGTATCAAGGATAGCTTATCTTATGAGGAGGTTCGGGTTCAGAACCTAGATCGCCAAGTTCGCAAATTGAGAACAAATGAAGTAGCATTCAAGTCAAGGTTCTGTGGAGAAATCAGTTTGTAGAGAATCTACTTGAGAATATAAATGGGATAGGAAGGAGAGATACCCACATCTCTACGGATCCGGAAAAGTTCCAAATTAAGGTACTAATCCTTTTCCTGGCATTGACATTGAGTTGGCATGTTGAATTTGATTGTGTTTGATGGGTGTTTAAACAGTATGTTTGATGTGATGCCTTTAGCCTAGTAAGAGTAATCTCATTCAAGGATGAATGTTCCCAAGGGGGAGATATTGTAACATCTCGCAATTCGAAATAACTAGGAAGAAGCTTATAATTGGAAATAGTTATTTTTGGAAAGAATTTAAAATCTAGAAAAAAAACTTCTAAGTTAGGAAGAGTGAGTTTTGGTCATTTTCAAATAGCCATAACATCTAGATCATGATGAGTTAGCGGTACTTCCAGATATGGTTGGAAAGCCCTTGGAATGATCTTTCCAACGCCACTGAGTTTGCGTGATTTCGATAACGTATGAATGAGTTATGCCTTTCGGAAGTTGGGCTGTTGGATTAAGGAAAGTCCAAATCTGGATTTATGAAGGGTAAACTAGTCTTTTCCTTACCTAATTTGCCTATTTCATTTTTAGGAGTTAATTGGGGTAAAACAAGACTTTATTCAGTTTAGAAAAATTAGAATTTACGCTAGGGCTTGGAGAAGAGAATAAAGAAGAGAAAAGAGGAGTGAAATCAAGAAATCGCAAGAACGTTCAATCTTTCCAAGTGGAATTCGTCTGGGGTGATCCCTACAGGGTATGTGAGATAACATAGTGTTGGGTTAGTTCACCCACACGCCAATATTGATTCAATTCAGTGAATTTAAGTTGTTTGAATGCAAAGAAAGTGAGTTCTTGAAGAACATTGTTGAAAATTCGTTGAGTTCTTGATGGTTGTGTTGTTGAAGTCTCTTGTTGATTTAATTCACGTTTCCAGGTGAATTTTTGAGTTAAATCTATTGTATGTTGAGGGTACTATTGATCCTAAGTGTTTGGGGAAGGAACCATGGAAGTTTGGAGGGTTTAGAGATGAAAATCGAAGGAGAAAAGTCGGAGTTCACCTGGGAAAAGGGTGAGGCGTCGCGCCAGCCAGCGTGCCCCAAAAGGGTTTCTGAAGTTTTACCCTTGGGGCGACGGGCCAGCCAGCGAACCCCAACTTGTCCTCTAAAGTTTGAGTGCTGGCGCCCCGCGCCTCTCAGAGCGCCAGGGACGCCAGTTCTCCTCATTCGTTCCCCACCTTTTAGTACTTGTTCCCTAGAAATGTACCTATATTTCTAAGTTGATTCCAATACTCTAAGGTACGTCTAAACATCATGAAATTATTCGTAAACATGAGATCATGAACCTTGAATCAATAATCCAATTCAAGGAAAGTTAGGATCAAAGTCAAGAGAGGTTAAGAGTCAAGTCTAAAAGTTAAGAACAAGTCAAAAAAAAGTTTTTAAAGTTTTCAAAAGTCTTTAACTAATGTTTTAACTTTGTTTTAAGAGTTAAGTTTCAAGTTCAGCAAAGAGTAAAGAGTTGAGTTCATTTCTCAAAAAGCTATAAGGGAATTAAGTATTCCCAAAGAGTTTATAAATGTTTCACATTTGAACAAGAAAAGGTAACATCGATTCCAAGAGAGCCTTTAAACTAAGTTTTGAGTAATTATCTCAAAGAAAAGAAAGAAGTATTTTTAAAGAATATGAGCTAAGTATATTTTTGGGAGTAGTATTGAGCACCGATACGGGGATGCGAGTTCGTATAAACCCAAGTTTCTATAAAACCATGTAGCCATCATGGGTATTAATGGGTCATTCTTTTTAGATGATCACATAAGTTAAGCTAGTAGATCCACTAACTTAAGTAGTTCTATATAATGGCAAAGTATAGGACAGTCTGGCATCATGATGGTAAAAATGTTATATCACCACTTAGGTGGTGGTTGTCGGTTAGAAAAACTCCCACAGTAGTAATTGCATGGTTACTCAAGGGGTTCTTCTTAGTATGAATAGGGGTATGGAACTTCATTCATGCATTGCACAAGTAGACTTTGAGAGGGAGCATGGTATGTTTCTATGATATTATGATTATGATTTTGACGGCATGTTTTAAACAGTTTTCCTTTTCTTTATATTGCATTTGTTTTAAACTGCTTTATAATGAAATGCGTTCAGTTAAGTATTCATGAGTTGAGAAGAGCCAAGGTATGTGTTTCTTTCATAATTTCTTTCGAGCCTATGTTTGTTAGAATTCCAACTCGCATACTAGTACATTCAATGTACTGATACCAATTGGCCTGCATTTTATTATGGTGCAGACGCAGGTAACCAGGATTATCATACATCGCCTCGTTGATCCAGTTGAGAACTCAAAGTCAGTGGTGAGCCTCCTTGCTTTTCGGAGGACTCCTTTATTCATTTTTTAGTCTTTCTTTATTAGGATGTTGAGGGGTCTGTCCCAACATCCATCTCAGTATTATAGAGTCTTCATAGACAGTCAGACAGTTAGTTATGAGTCTCTCATCTTTATATTGCAGATATGTTGCTAAAACACTTAAGTTGCCAATTTGGTTAAAATGTTATTTCTTTAAGTTATTGTTTAAACTTATTTTTGTTGAGTAAGTCTTTCGCTGAGTTCAGAAAACTAGGCCAAGGGTTCGCTTGGGACCAGCGATGGTCTTCGAGTGCCAGTCTAGGGTGTTGATTAGGGGAGTGACTTTATGTTTTTGACCAATTATCTCAAATCACAGAAAGAGATATATTTTTAAACATAAGCTCTAGTATAATATTTTGGGAGTAGTATTGAGCACCGATATGAGAGAGAGTTCAGACAACTCACAGCCTCCATAAACCATGTGTAACGACTCAGAAAATGATAGGATGAACTAGGGCTTTGACTTTTGGGTTAGTGTGACTTTGAGTTGATGTATGGGCTGTTTTAAGAAATTAATGGGGGAGGAAGAAGTCTAGGGTGCAAGTAAGGACCTAAGCTAACAAGAAAGGGTAGTAGACACATTGATTTTTTAGGGGCTGTTTGGTGATGGGGCTGGTTGATCGCCCAGGGGTTGGGCGACTCACCCATCTGCCCATGTGATCGCCTAGTGGCTGCCCCATTTGGCCATGATGCTGGACTAAAGGGCGAGCTAAAGGGTAGCTCGCCAACCAAGTTGGCGTGTCGCCCTTCGACACCCTTCCATCGTCCAATGTACTGCCCATTTGGTGAGCCTACTAGAACAAAGGGCGAGCCAAGGGTGCACTTGGCAAGTCGCCTAGTGCACTTGGCGAGCCCAAGTGTCCAAAGGGCGAGCACAACCGGGGAAGGGGAAGAATTTTTAAGTTAAAACTTTAGGGTCCTTTGTTCATTTCCGAAGTTGAGTCCCTATTATTTTATTTCTTTCCCTACATGTATATAACCCTTTTAAGACCTAAACCCTTTCATTTAAGTCCCTCTAAATAGAATTAAAAGAAACCCATCTCCTCTAAAATATTTCTCTCACTAGAAACCCTCCATTAGAAAAGAAGAAGATGGGAGCTACTGAGGCTAGGGTTTGGCAATTTCTAGGTCGTTTCTTCTCAAATTACTTGTGGATTTCCTCGGATTAAGGTATGGTCGCTCTTTATCTAGGGTTATCTCTCACCCTAGAGTCCTATCAAAGTGTTTTTCAAAGCTTGCAAAACATCAAAACCTAGATCTTTCACTCTTCGACATGGGTTCAAACTTTTATTGTTTTAAATGGATTTATTATGAAGTAATTTCGTTGTATTGATGTTGAATGATGGTTTTATGAAAAACCCTCTCAAGAACCCATGTGTTCCTAAAGTCTTCAATGGAGCCCTAAGAAGTGGGTTTGTGGATTGTTCAAGCATGTGATTATGAGATGCTTAAATTGAATGAATTTATAGAAGTAATATTATTATGCATGCCTAATTATGAAGAGTTGTTGGTATGTGGTGATGTATTGATTATGGACTTGTAAGGCAATTTCATGATTTAAATTATGTTGATATAGAAATGTGATCTATTGATGTGTGATCCACTTATGGTGTAGGTGGTTACTTCCTATGTACATTATGGTAATTGAATTGATAGAAGTCTTCTTATTACCCTAATTGTGTAAAATATATGCATGAATGTGATATGAAAAGTGTAAGTATGAACATGATATGAAGAATGTGTGTGTGTGGGCTATGCCTAGAATATAAGTGTGCTAGTATTGAAAGAACATTCTCAATTATGCACTTAGGAATGAAGATGGTTGCATGTGGAAGGTTTTCTTCTTTTTTAATGCATCTTGGTTTGTTTTTCTTGAAAGCATGTATGAAGTTATATGATTATGAATGTTATGATATGTTGATTTGAAAGGTTATTCTCACTTCTTCACTAAAGCAATTTAATGGGTTCTTATATGAAAGGTTATTCTCATGTTTGAATCTATGAGCCATCCCCATGTTGGGAAAGGATGGATGCCCACATGGTAGTTGAGGCGGGGTATGTAGTAGCACTCCTTGGAGATGGAAACCCATACATTAGTTGAGGCGGGGTTATCTAGTAACAATCTCTATCCCTAAAAGACTTATGCATGTTGGAATGAGATGGATACCCATACGTTAGTTGAGGCAGGGTTATCTAGTAACAATCTCTCTTCCTTAATGAACTTATGATATGAACTACTCTATGGGAATGAAGGCTAAGCACAGAGAGGTCATTGAGTGGGATGGATGCTCTCACGATAGTTGAGGCTGGGTATCTAGTAGCAATCCCTTGTGATGGATGCCCACACGATAGTTGAGGCGGGGTATCATGTAGCAAGCTCTATGTCCCTTAACTATGTGCCCACATAGGATAGCTAGTGGATCCATTAGGCTAATCACCGATCGACCCTAGGCAAGTTGATCACCTTCTTATAATGTGGGGTTATATGACACTGGATTCTATGATTTAGCTCTCATAGTCTATGTTGGTTAAATGCATATTCCCATCATGTGAGGTACCCATTATGGTTTCTTGAGAAGTTCTATTACGTGTGTAGTAGTATGAGATGCTATTCATGCATTTGCACGAGTAGACTTCAAGAGGGATATAGTGAGAATCTCTACTTCATAATGAAAGAATGTGTTCTAAATGAAAAAATGAAGCAAGTAGACTTTATGTCTACATGATATGATGTATGTCTCACAAGTCTATATGAAATGTTGTATGTCTTATAGGATATGATGATATGTTGATATGATGGATTCCTTAGTTAATTATGTGATGTGAAGCATGTTTCACTTGAGTTAGTTATATGAGTTGTTTAGCATGATATGTTTAACGTAAAGAGTCTTATATATTGTGGCTTAGAGGAACACTTAAGTGTGGTGTGAAGACGTAGTATGGGATGTCACTTTATATCTTACTTAAGCGTGTCTTAGGGCTATTATAGATAGGGACCCTAAGATGATTGAGATGCCTTGCTTATTGTATTTGAATGTGCCTTGTCTATGGTGACTTCAAAGGACTACTTAGTGTGAGTAGTAGTATGGGATGCTACTTGCACATTGCACAAGTATGACTTAGAGTTGTCTTAGATGTTGGACTTAATGTGATGATGTGATTCATGTAATGTTTATGTTTCTTATATACTTTACTGTGTGAAGGTGGAAAGGATGAATGGTAGGTTCACTTTTGGTGACCTTAAGGTGGAACCTTAGTGTGGGTGGTGGTATGGGATGCTACCCATGCATTGCACAAGGTATAACTTGAGGGTTACTTGAGGTGGAGGTTCAAGGTGAAGGTAAAGGTTTATATGTTGATCTTGTTCAAATGTGAAAATGTGATTTGTATGTTGGTCGTGACTTATATTATGCCTTTTTATTCAATGTTCATGAAGTTTTACCAAAATGGCATAGAAGCATGACTTTCGAACAAAATGTCCTTTTTAAGCATGTTTTTGCATGGTCATCATACTTAGTACATCTAATGTGCTAACCCTATTCTTTTCCCTTTTTACCAAAGTATAGGCTTTGGAGACGTTGGTGTTCTATGCTTGAAGGATATGCTTCTAAGGTGCTTGAAGATGAAGACTTGGTGTGTCCTCATAGTTTCGAGGACAAAACCCATTATGTCCCTTTTTATGTCTTTAGTTTTGTTAAAGCTTTTGTATGGGCTAAGTCCCAATGTTGTATTCAAGGTATTAGATGGTGTGAGACATAGTATATAAAGTCTAGAAAGTCTTTTGCTTGCTTTTAATGAAAATGTCTTCGATTGTAAAAGAAAAGTTTTAATTTAGCTCTATTTTTCCTTATGTCGAATGTTATTAATGCTATGTGGCTTGTACGAGTTTTTTCGGAGTCTTGTACACTGGTTACGCCTAGGGGGTGCTCTCGGGGCGTGACAAACATGGTATCAGAGCACAAGATTTTTGAATGGTCTTAGGTTGTCTCAAACCACATCTAGTAGAGTCTTGTTCATAATGTTAAGCGCACCACATTATGAATAGGAGGCTATTGGGTGTTAAGAAAGTTTCACTACTTCATTCTTCAAGTCGTGCCATAGAGGTTAGCTCTATAATCTCTCTCTCTTATTCCTTATGTGATGGTCTTTAGAGTGTGACTACTTGAAAGGAGTATGCTAGAAGGGTTGAGGGAGAAAAAAGGGCTAGTAATGATGACAACTTTGGCTATATGACTTGATAGATGTGAGATGGAAGATTGTGGTGTTGACTTTAGTATGAATGGATTGCTTTATGGTTATGTGTGTTGTTGGTAGAACCCGGCTTAGTTATGATGAGTTTTAAGGTATGTTGAAAGAGTTGATGAAATATGGTCTTTTAAAATTGCCTAGCTGTGATGAGTATGAAAGGTTTAGTGATGTTTTGCTCCGACCTTGGAATTGAAAGAAGTGATGTCGTAAAGAGTTTGTATAGACTTACTCCCAAGTGGGGGAAATAATGTGTCGACATGGCAAGGTCTATGAGTGTCCTTGATATTCATGAGTTAGGCTTGATTGATGTTCTCACCTTAAGAGGTGTAGTGAGTTTGAGGAGTTTAGACCTAGTGTGGTAGACTCATATGAGACCTTGAGTGATGTGGTAAGGTTGATTGTGAGCAGAGTTACTTAATGAGGACCTTCCTAGTTTAAAAGTACTGGTATGTTGATTGTTTCTTGCAAGTTGTGGATGTCTTGATTAAGGTTCCCTTGTGGTATTCATGTTGACCTTAGTTGGGTTTACTCTTAAGTGGACGATACAATGAGGAGTAGTAATGTTGTTGAGAGTTCCGATATCCTTACCTCTTATTTATGTGCCTATTCAAGCCTTAGACAAAGAGTTCCTTTTTGGCTTGTTTCATTTTTGGAGTCAAGTGTGACATTGTGTTTCCATGTTCTGCTTATATTATGCATGTTCTAGTTGGATTTGTGTTTAGTGGAAAAAATGAGTTTCCATCATTTATGTTCCTCATGTTGATTTGCATCTAGTATGAGTTATCTATATGCTTCGTGAGGTTAAATTGTTGAACATGTCTAATTGTGCTTTATGAAGAAATTGCATATTTTGCCTAATGTTGATAGGATGAGCATGATGTGAATTAGAGAAGGAAGTTCCTCCAACAAAATGAAAAGAATGTTGAAGTTTTGATGCATAATGAGTTTGTAGATGTAGTTCCTACTTGCTTATGTTGCATTGAGCTTATTGATGTGGAGTGGATGTTTCCTCCTATGTTATGCATTGTATATGATGTTGCATGATAATTGGGCTGCTAGTCTCGAGTCATTTTTCCCTTAATGTGTTTTAAGTGTCATTCAAGGACGAACATTCCTAAGTGGGGGATAATGTAACGACTCGGAAAATGATAGGATGAACTAGAGCCTTGACTTTTGGGTTAGTGTGACTTTGAGTTGATGTATGGGCTGTTTTAGGACATTAATGGGGGAGGATGAAGTCTAGGGTGCAAGTAAGGACTTAAGCTAACAAGAAAGGGTGGTAGAAACATTGATTTTTGAGGGACTGTTTGGCGATGGGGCTGGTTGATTGCCCAGGGGGTTGGGCGAGTCACCCATCTACCTTTGTGATCGCCTAGTGGCTGCCCCATTTGGCCATGATGCTGAACTAAAGGGCAAGCTAAAGGGTAGCTCGCCAACCAGATTGGCATGTCGTCCTTTGGCACCCCTCCATCACCCAATGGACTGCCCATTTGGTGAGCCTACTGGAACAAAGGGCGAGCCAAGGGTGCACTTGGCGAGCCCAAGTGTCCAAAGGGCGAGCTCAACCGGGGAAGGGGAAGAATTTTTAAGTTAAAACTTTAGGGTCCTTTGTTCTTTTCCGGAGTTGAGTCCCTATTATTTTATTTCTTTCCCTACATGTATATAACCCTTTTAAGACCTAAACCCTTTCATTTAAGTCCCTCCAAATAGAATTAAAAGAAACCCATCTCCTCTCAAATATTTCTCTCACTAGAAACCCTCCATTAGAGAAGAAGAAGAAGGGAGCTATTGAGGCTAGGGTTTGGCAATTTCTAGGTCGTTTCTTCTCAAATTACTTGTGGATTTCCTCGGATTAAGGTATGGTCGCTCTTTATCTAGGGTTATCTCTCACCCTAGAGTCCTATCAAAGTGTTTTTCAAAGCTTGCAAAACTTCAAAACCTAGAAATTTCACTCTTAAACATGGGTTCAAACTTTTATTGTTTTAAATGGCTTTATTATGAAGTAATGTGGTTGTATTGATGTTGAATGGTGGTTTTATGAAAAACCCTCTCAAGAACCCATGTTTTCCTAAAGTCTTCAATGGTGCCCTAAGAAGTGGGTTTGTGGATTGTTTAAGCATGTGATTTTGAGATGCTTAAATTGAATGAGTTATTGAAGTAATATGATTATGCATGCCTAATTATGAAGAATTGTTTGTATGTGGTGATGTATTGATTATGGCCTTGTAAGGCAAATTCATGATTTAGCTTATGTTGATATACAAATGTGATCTATTGATGTGTGATCCAGTTATAGTGGAGGTGGTTACTTCCTACGTACATTATGGTAGTTGAATTGATAGAAATCTTCTTATTACCCTAATTGTGAAGAATATATGCATGAATGTGATATGAAAAGTGTAAGTATGAACATGATATGAAGAATGTGTGTGTGGGCTATGCCTAGAATACAAGTGTTCTAGTATTGAAAGAACATTCTCAATTATGCACTTATGAATGAAGATGGTTGCATGTGGAAGGTTTTCTTCCTTTTTAATGTAACTTGAATTGGTAGACTTAGGTTTGTTTTTCTTGAAAGCATGTATGAAGTTATATGATTATGAATGTTATGATGTGTTGATTTGAAAGGTTATTCTCACTTCTTCACTAAAGCATGTTAATGGGTTCTTATATGAAAGGTTATTCTCATGTTTGAATCTATGAGCTATCCTCATGTTGGGAGAGGATGGATACCCTCACGATAGTTGAGGCGGGGTATCTAGTAGCAATCTTTGGAAATGGACACCTACACGTTAGTTGAGACGGGGTAATCTAGTAACAATCTTTATCCCTAAAAGACTTATGCATGTTGGAATGAGATGGATACCCATACGTTAGTTGAGGCAGGGTTATCTAGTAGCAATCTCTCTTTCCTAATGAACTTATGGTATGAACTACTCTATGGGAATGAAGGCTAAGCACCGATAGGTCATTGAGTGGGATGGATGCTCTTACGATAGTTGAGGCGGGGTATCTAGTAGCAATCCCTTGTGATGGTTGCCCTCACGATAGTTGAGGCGGGGTGTCATGTAGCAAGCTCTATGTCCCTTAACTATGTGCCCACATAGGATAACTAGTAGATCCATTAGGCTAATCACCGATCTACCTTCGGCAAGTTGAACACCTACTTACGGTGTGGGGTTATATGACACTGGTTTCTATGATTTAGCTCTCATAGTCTATGTCGGTTAAATTCCTATTCCTATCAAGTGAGGTACCCATTATGGTTTCTTGAGAAGTTCTATGACCTGTGAGTAGTAGTATGGGACACTATTCATGCATTTGCATGAGTAGGCTCCAAGAGGGCTATAGTGAGAATCTCTACTTCCTAATGAAAGAATGTGTTCTAAATGAACAAATGAAGCAAGTTGACTTTATGTCTACATGATATGATGTATGTCTCACATGTCTATATGAAATGTTGTATGTCTTATATGATATGATGGATGTCTTAGTTGATTAAATGATGTGAAGCATGTTTCACTTGAGTTAGTTATATGAGTTGTTTCGCATGATATGTTTAACGTAAAGAGTCTTATCTATTGTGGCCTTATGGAACACTCAGGTGTGGTGTGAAGACATAGTATGGGATGTCACTTCATATATTACTTAAGCGTATCTTAGGGCTATTATAGATAGGAACCCTAAGATGATTGAGATGCCTTGTTTATTGTGTATGAATGTGCCTTGTCTATGGTGACTTCAAATGAGTACTTAGTGTGAGTAGTAATATGGGATTCTAGTTGCACATTGCACAAGTATGACTTAGAGTTGTCTTAGATGTTGGACTTAATGTGATGATGTGATTCATGTAATGTTTATGTTTCTTATATGCTTTATTGTGTGAAGGTGGAAAGGATGAATGGTAGGTTCACTTTTGGTGACCTTTTATAAGTGTGGGTGGTGGTATGGGACGTTACCCATGCATTGCACAAGGTATAACTTGAGGGTTACTTGTGGTGGAGGTTCAAGGTGAAGGTAAAGGTTTATATGTTGATCTTGTTCAAATGTGAAAATGTGATTTGTTTGTTGGTCGTGACTTATATTATGCCTTTTTATTCGAAGTTCATGAAGCTTTACCAAAATGGCATAGAAGCATGAATTTTGAACAAACTGTCCTTTTTAAGCATGTTTTTGCATGGTCATAATACTTAGTACATCTAATGTGCTAACCCCATTATTTTCCCTTTTTACCAAAGTGTAAGCTTTGGAGACGTTGGTATTCTATGATTGAAGGATAGGTTTCTAAGGTACTTGAAGATGAAGACTTGGAGAGTCCTCATAGTTTCGAGGACAAAACCCATTATGTTCCTTTTTATGTCTTTAGTTTTGTTAAAGCTTTTGTATAGGCTAAGTCCCAATGTTGTATTCAAGGTATTAGATAGTTTGAGACATTGTATATAAAGTCTAGAAAGTCTTCCACTTGCTTTTACTCAAAATGTCTTCGATTGTATAAGAAAAGTTTTAATTTAGCACTATTTTTCCTTATGTCGAATGTTATGAATGCTATGTGGCTTTTATGAGGCTTTTCGAAGTGTTGTACGCCGGTTACGCCTAGGGGGTGCTCTCGGGGCGTTAGAGAAACTCCCACAGAGATAGTTGTATTTTTATATACACAGAGTTTATATTGTATCCTTGCATACAAACTGAGTATATTGTATTCTTAAATACATTAAGTTGCTTTCTACTGTTTTAAAAGCTTTCCATATATTGCATCTCTTATTGTTGCTTTATATTGAGTTGAGTATCCATAGTTGAGTATCCAGAGTTTGAGTACCAAGAGTCTAGTGTCTTATAATTGAGTTGAGCCTTATTTCATTGAGTTGAATATCTTGTTGTTGAGTTGAGCCTTATTTCACTGAGTTGAATATTTTATCTTTGAGTTGAGTATCTTATTCCTGAGTTGAGTTAGTTGAGAAGAGGTAAATATGTTTCCTTTTTATCAAGTTCAAGCTTATGTTATGCTTTAGAATTCCCCTTACATGCTCGTACATTCCACGTACTGAGCCATTTGGCCTGCATCGTTTCATGATGTAGATACATGTATCCAGGATCATCAATAGGCTCTTCATTGATACCACATGCCGTCGAGTTAGCTATGGTGAGCCTCCTTGCTTCAAAAGGGTTCCACTTGTACTTTTGGTTATATCAGTTGTTAGGATGTTGTGGGTCTTGTCTCGACTTCCATCTTTGTCAGTTAGAGGCTTCATTGATAGAAAGTAGAGTTTGACAATTTTGTTTCATTTATCTTATTAAATGTTTTAAAGACTTGAGTTGCCTATTGTTGGTTAGTTGAATATTCTATTTTTATTCAGAGTTTTTCATTTGAGTTAAAGCTTTGTATTTGAGTTTCAGGAATTTTATTTTGTTTTAAGCTTTGTATGATTGAGTTAGTCTTCGCTTGTAGTCAGCCAGGATAATGGTTCACTTGGGGACCAATAATAGATCTCGAGTGCTGGCCTAGTCCAGGGTGTAGACTCGGGTCGTGACAATAATTTTGATTTTCTCGGTTAATTTTATAAAAATAAAGTAGAAAGCTTGATACAAGTAAGAAAACCACAAAGACTAATTATTTATTACCAAGTTATCGATTTAAATCTATATATGCACCATGTTCAACATTAATTCAAATGTTTTTTTTACCTTTCTTTTAAGAAAAATATTAGTTGCATACTCTCTCTTACTCACAATAAGATTTCTAACCGAGTAATCTCCGAAACCCTATTCTTTAACTTGATCAAGCATACCTTCTCTGCTACATGCTTGAAGGAAAGACATAAATTTTTGGTAACTATCGAAAAGTTATTGAGGAAGCAAATGTCACAACCAGAAATTCTTTTTGTTTATTATTTGGCAAAGTCATCTTTTTAACCTAATACTTTGATTTTCAAATAACTAAAAATGACTCTCATAGTTTTACATGGTTGCCCTTATTTAGAAAATTAACTATTAAATAATAAACCTCTAAATAAGAATTAATATAATTTAATTATTTGTTATGTAAGATCAAGAGCCTATTTAGAATGAATTCAAATTCTATTCATCTCATTAAATTGGGAAATAGAATTAATTTCTTACCAATTTCTACCCTATGATAATCTCATAAAATTTATTAACTTTTCAATACATTGTGACATTCAATTTTATTTTTTTCATAAAACATTATGAAATCATTATATACATACCATAGTGTGGATATCCATTACATAATTTCTTAGCTATGTTTGCAATTGGATAAGAATGTAGTTGGAGAATCTTACAATTGGATAAACATACAATTGGGTAAGTTTGCACAAGCAGACAACTATCTATAAATAGGAAGCACATTCAGTTCATTTGTACATCAATTACTCTCTTTATTCATATTTTCTCAAAATATCATTTACAAATGAATTCTCCAAAACTAGAGCTTATCAGGTGAGTTTCTATTCGATGCCCTTTTTATTCTTCTTGTTTGTCTTTTTTTTATAACCACCTTGACATTTTATGGTACTTTCAATTTTCAGCGAGATCAAGCAAGCAGGAAAAGCAGTGGACTTTAAAAGGAAAAAGATCTTCTTAGAATATGATTTGTAGAATTAATTGATCGAGAGAACAACTAGCTCTGCTACTATCGAAAAACGTCATGAACTTCACAAAAAGTTTCGTTTAGACAGTGACCAATTGACGGCAGAGGTTAATTTTAATTTTAACAAGTATGAATTCATGAAATGTTCTATTAAATTGATTATTAACTTTATTGTAAGACCTCGCTAAGTGAAAGGGATGGAATTAGAAAGAGTCATGTTTTTGAAAGAATGAAAAATCTGGAAATTTGTCCAAGTTATGTTAAGTTTTAGTTTTGGGTCAACATCAAATGACCATAAATCCTAGATCAGGATGAGTTAGGTGTGATACAAGATACCGTAGGAAAGATCTTTGGACTATCTTTCTAACACCGCTGAGTTTGCTTAATTTCGAGTTAGTGTGAGGGAGATATGCCCATTAGAAGTCGGGCTGTCTAGATAAGGAAAGTCAAAAACAGATTTTAAGGGGTATTTTGGTCTTTTCCATACCCAATTGATTTAATTCGTTTTTAGTGAATTAATTAGGGTCAAAACTGAATTGGTTCAGTTTGCACAATTGAAAATTCATGCTAGGGTTTTAGAGAGTAGAACTCAAGAGAGAAGAGAAAAGGAAAGTCAAGATTCGTCGTCTTCGTGGGGAATTGATTACGGATTTCATCAAGGAATTGATCCTATGTGGTAAGTGAGAGTTTCATAATGTTGGGTTTATTCACCCACGTTGCAAACATATTTATTTTAGCGTGAATTCATCCTAAAAAGATTGGAAGTTTGAACGTTCTTGATGTGTGTTCTTAAATTGCTTTCGTTCTTGAATTTGGGTTGAGATTGAGGAGTTTCTTGAGGTTATAATGTTGATTTCTTGAGTTGTTTAAGTTAGATTCTTATGTATATGTTTTGGAATCTGAATCTAAAGAGAATTTGAGACAAAGGGTCCAGTTAAGTCGAATTAAGATCAGAAAACGAGTTGAAAAGTTCGTCATTTTTGCCTGGGGGATGCTGGCGCGATGCGCCCCCGTAGCTCCAGGAAGGCTGGGGCGACGTACAGCAGTGCGCCCGAAATGGCTCTCTGAACGTGCGCCAGGGTTGTCTCCCCCAACCTGTTTTACATCGTTTAGCCTGCTTGAGTCCTTCTAAAGTGTACTAACACTTCCTATTGATTCTAACTACTCTAAATGATTTTTAAACACCTAAAAATCATCCATAAACATGAATCATAACCTTGAATCCATAAATTCAAATTCAAGGAAAGTTAAGAGCCAAGTCTAGAGAGTTCTTAGAGTCCTTTCAAGAAGTCTTTTACAAATGTTTTAAACTTGTCATAAGACTTGAGTTTTGAGTTAAGTGAGAATAAAAAATGAAGTTCATTTCTTCGAAAAGAGTATATGGGGACTAAGCATTCCCAAAGAGTAAAAGTTTTTGCATCTAAACAAGAGAGGAAACACAAATTTCCAAGAGAGCCTTTGAGCTAGTTTTTGAGTAATTATCTCCAACTACAGAAAGAGTTTTGTTTTTAAAACATATGAGCTGAGTATATTTTGGGAGTAGTATTGAGCACCGATATGGGGACGAGTTCATAATAACTCAAGTCTCCATAAACCATGTAGTCATCGTGGGTAGAAAGGGTCATACTTTTCAGATGATTCCTTAATACTTTTTAGCATAGACTAGTGGATCCACTTAGTTGAGGCGTTTTATATCCCGACAAGTTATAGGACAGTTTTGGCAGCGTGCGCGTGACGCTGTATCATCACATAACTCATAGTGATAGTTATCAGTTAGAGAAACTCCCACATAATTATTTTACTTTATTATATGATTAAATTTGAGTTGTTATTTATGGTTTAAATGCTTTATATAAACTACATCTTTAATGTTTAATCTGCATTTGAGTTGAGTATCTGTGAGTTCGAGTAAAGTTGAGGTAAGTGTTTCTTTTAGATCCCAGGTCAAGCCTAGGTATTGTTTAGAATCCTCCTCGCATGCTCGTACATTCAATGTACTGATGCCATTTTGCCCGCATCATTTAATGATGCAAATACAGGTAACCAAGATCAACATCTAGAGACTCGTGGATTTAGTTGAGCACTCAAAGTCAGTTGGTGAGCCTTCTTGCTTTCCGGAGGATTCCCTTTTTATTGTTTTGTTATTTAGTTCATTAGGATGTCATGGGTCTTGTCTGGACGTCCATCTCAGTTGTCAGAGGCTTTATAGACGGTTAGTTTGATGTTAGTTCTCTAGTCTTTCCACTTTCAGTTGTTTATGTTAAGAGATTGAGTTGCCATTTTGGCTAGACGAATTCTCTTTTAAGACATTTCAAGTTATTGCATGAGTTATCTTTTGAGATTATTTCTTATTATTTAAGTATTCCGCTACAATTTAAGCCAGGCCAAGGGTTCTCTTGGGGCCATCAATGGTTCTCGAGTGCTAGTCCTGCCCAGTGTGTAGGCTCGGGGCGTGACAAACTTGGTATCAGAGCATAGAGTTCAAGAGTCCTAGGGAGTCTATGAAGCAGTGTCTGTAGAGTCCTAGTTATCAGTGTGAAGCGTGTCACATCTATAATTAGTTGGCAGCAACATTTAGGAACTATCTCACTTCTTTCATATTCATTTCGTGCGATAGAGTTAATTTCTATAAAGTTTCTTTCTAACTTGTGCTTGCGCGTGTCTTTCAGATGATCATGCCTCTACGAAGAGCTGTCAGAGGTCATTCTGCTAGGAGGAATGTCGAGGAACAAGGGGTAACTAATGCACCTGAAGTGCAACCCCAAAGGAGAGGTCACCAATGCTGAGTTTAGAGAAGTGATCAGAATGTTAAGTCAAGCGGTGACCAATCAAGCTGGTCAGAGAGAGAAAAGACAGGAAATGAATGATACTTCAAGAATACATGAGTTTCTAAGCATGAATCCTCCAACTTTCATTAGTTCAAGCACTACTGAAGATCTAGAAAATTTTGTTGAGGAACTACAGTAGATGTTTGAGGTTATGCACATTGCCGATGATGAGCGAGTGTAACTAGCTTCATATCAACTAAAGAGTATTTCTAGGACTTGGTTTGACCAGTGGAAGAAGGGTAGAGCTAATGGTGCATTAATTTTTAGTTGGGCTATATTTGAGGAGGCTTTCTTGGGGAGTTTCTTTCCCTATGAACTGAGAGAAGCCAAGGTACGAGAATTCCTTACTCTTAAGTAGGATTCACTGAGTGTTCATGAGTACGGTTTGAAGTTCACCCAACTTTCTTGATATGCTCCGGAGATGGTTGCAGATATAAGGAGAAGGATGAGTTTGTTTGTTGCTGGATTGTCTCGTGTGTCAAGTAAGGAAGGCAAGGCAACTATGCTAATAGGGGACATAGACATAGTGAGACTTATGGTTTATGTCATCAGGTTGAGAAAGAGAAGCTGAGGGATAGAGAAGAATTTAGAAACAAGAAAGCTAAGACAGGGAATGAGTCTGTGCAGCAAAGGAGTAATGTGGACCGTTCTTCCTTTCAATATAAGCAAAAGGGACCTGCTCCATCATCTTCTAGTATCCTGCACCAAGGAACAAATGTGACTATAATAGTTAGAATTCACAAAATTACAGAGCTAGACCTGCTCAGTCTCAGGGTAGTGTGGCACAAGGAGGTAATTGGGCTCCTACATGTGCTAAGTGTGGTAGGAACCACCCAGGTGCCTATCGTGATGGCTCTATTGGTTGTTTCAAGTGTGGTCAAGAGGGTCACCTCATGAAAGAGTGTCCTAAGAACAAGCAAGGAAATGGAAATAGGGGAAATAGAGCCTAATCTTCTTCAGTTGCGCCACCAGACAGGGCTGCACCTAGGTTCGCTTAGGGCCATTAATGGTTCTCGAGTGCCAGTCCCGCCCAAGGTGTAGGCTCGGGGCATGAAAAACTTAGTATCAGAGCACAGAGTTCAAGAGTCCTAGGGAGTCTATAAAGACGTGTCTGTAAAGTCCTAGTTATCGGTGTGAAGCGCGCCACATCTATAATTAGGAGGCTGCAACATTTAGAAATTTCCTTCACCTCTTTCATACTCATTTCGTGCAATAAAGTTCATCTCTATAAAATATCTTTCTAACTCATGCTTGTGCGTGTCTTTCAGTTGATCATGCCTCCATGAAGAGCTGTTCGAGGTCGTCTTGCTAGGAGGAATGTCAAGGAACAAGGGGTACCTAATGCACCTTAAGTGCAACCCTAAGGAGAGGTCACCAATGCTGAATTTTGAGAAGCCATCCGAATGCTGAGTCAAGTTGTGACCAACCAAGTGGGATAAAAAGGGGTTCGACAGGATGTAGCTGATACGTCTAGGATCCGAGAGTTTCTAAGGATGAATCCTCCAAGCTTCACAGGTTCAAGTGTTACTGAGAATCTAGAAAATTTTATCGAACAACTTCAGAAGGTTTTTGATATTATGCATGTTGCTGATACTGAGAGGGTAGAACTAGTTGCATACCAAATGAAGGGTGTCGCTAGAATCTGCTTTGATCAATGGAAGAAGAACCGATCTGAGGGAACACTACCTGTGAGTTGGGTTTGTTTTAAAGATACCTTCTTAGGGAGTTTCTTTCCCCGAGAACTGAGAGAGGCTAAGGTACAAGAGTTTCTCATTCTTAAGCAGGACTCTTTGAGCGTTGATGAGTACACTCTGAAGTTCACCCAACTTTCTCGCTATGCTCCAGAGATGGTTACTGACATGAGGAGCAGGATGAGTTTATTTGTTGCTGGGTTGTCTCGCCTGTCAAGCAAGGAAGGCAAGGCAGCTATGCTGATAGGGGATATGGACATAGTAAGGCTAATTATCCATGTGCAACAAGTTGAGGAGGACAAGCTGAGGGATAGGGAAAAGTTTAAGAATAAGAGGGCTAAGACATCAGGGAATGAGTCTGAGAAGAAAAAGAGTAATGCGAACTAGTCTTCCTTCCAACAGAAACAAAAGGGACATGTTCCATCATCTGCTAGTACGCCTATACCAAAGAACAAAAGTGAGTACAATAGTCAGAATTTCAGAGCTAAACCTACCTATTCTCAGGGTAGTATGGCACAAGGGGTTAGTAAGCCTCCTGCATATGCTAAGTGTGGTAGGAACCACTCAGGGATGAGTCGTGATGGCTCCACTGGTTGCTTTAAGTGTGGCCAGAACGGTCATTTTATGAGAGAGTGTCTAAAGAACAAGAATGGTAATGGTAATGGGGGCAATAGAGCCCAGTGTTCTTCAGTTGCTCCACTAGACAGAGCTGCATCTAGAGAAGCTACTTTAGGGGTAGGCGGAGGAGAAAACCATCTTTATGCTATCACAAGTCACCAAGAGAAAGAGGATTCGCCAGATGTTGTCACTCGTATGATCCAAGTCTTTAACTTTGATATATATGCTTTGTTAGACCCAGGAGCGAGTTTATCCTTTGCAACTCTATATATTGCGATGAATTTTGATATTCTTCCTGAGAAACTTAGTGATCCCTCCAGTGTTTCTACACTTGTTGGTGAGTCTATTCTAGTAGAGAGAGTCTATCGTGATTGTACCATTTTCATCAATCACAAGAACACCATGGATAATTTAGTTGAGTTAGACATGGTAGATTTTGATGTTATTCTTGATATGGACTGGCTTCATGACTGTTATGCCTCAGTTGATTGTAGAACTCGAGTTAACAAGTTCTAGTTTCCAAGTGAGCCAGTCTTAGAATGGAAAAGTAGTTAAACAGTGCCTAAGGGTCATTTTATTTCATACCTTAAGGCAAGAAAGTTAGTTTCCAAGGGGTGTGTCTATCACTTTGTCCGAGTTAATGACTCTAATTTTGAGATACCTCATATTCAGTCAGTTTCAGTAGTAAAAGAGTTTCCGGAAGTCTTTCCAAATGATCTTCCCGGAGTCCCTCTTGAGAGAGAAATAGACTTCGGTATAGATATTCTTCCTGATAATTGCCCTATATCTATTCCTCCATATAGGATGGCACCAACATAGTTAAAAGAGTTAAAAGAGCAGTTGAAAGATCTCCTAGAGAAAGGTTTTATTCGACCAAGTGTCTAACCTTGGGGTGCTCCGATATTATTTTTAAGAATGAAGGATGGTTCCCTTAGGATGTGTATAGATTATCGTCAGTTGAACAAGGTTACCATCAAGAATAAGTATCCTCTTCCGAGAATTGATGATCTCTTCGATCAACTTCAGGGTGCCACTTGATTCTATAAGATAGACCTAAGATCTAGCTACAATCAGTTAAGAGTAAGGGAATGTGATATTCCAAAGACAGCTTTCAGGACCTGTTATGGTCATTACGAGATTCTTGTCATGTTGTTCGGTTTAACTAATGTGCCTACAACATTCATGGACCTTATGAATAGAGTATTCAAGCCTTATTTAAATATGTTTGTTATTGTGTTCAATGATGACATTCTAATCTATTCGAGGAATGAGGAAGATCATGCTAGTCATCTCAGAATAGTTCTCCAAACTCTAAAGGATAGAGAGTTGCATGCCAAGTTCTCTAACTGTGTGTTTTAGCTCGAGTCTGTGGCATTATTAGGCCACATTGTTTTTGGTGATGGAATTAGAGTTGACACTCAGAAAATAGAGGCAGTGCAGAATTGGCCTAGACCCACATCTCCAACTGATATTAGGAGTTTCTAGTGTTTGGCTGGCTATTATAAAAGGTTCATAGAGGGGTTCTCCTCTATTTTGTCCCCTTTGACCAAGTTAACTCAGAAAACAATGAAATTTCAATGGTCTGGAGCTTGTGAGAAAAGCATTCAGGAATTGACATAGAGGTTGACTACTGCCCCAGTATTGACCTTACCAGAAGGTACGCAAGGCTTTGTTGTTTATTGTGATGCGTCCATAGTTGGTTTGGGTTGTGTGCTAATGCAGAATGGCAAAGTTATAGCTTATGCCTCCAGACAATTGAAAGGTCATGAGAGACACTACCCAAGCCATGATCTAGAGTTGGCTACCGTAGTATTTGCTTTGAAAATATGGTGTCACTATCTTTATGATGTTCATGTAGATGTATTCAGTGATCACAAGAGTCTTCAGTATGTATTTAGTCAGAAATAGCTTAATCTTAGACAGAGAAGGTGGTTAGAGCTACTCCAAGATTATGAAATGAGTATTCTTTATCACCCAGGTAAGGATAACATTGTTGCTGATGCCTTGAGTAGATTATCTATGGGTAGTACCGCCCATGTTGAGAAAGAGAAGAAAGAACTAGTAAAAGATGTGCATAGGCTTGCACGATTGAGAGTTCGCATAATGGATTCCACAGAAGGAGGGGTAGTGATGATGAATGGGGCTGAATCATCATTACTGTCATAAGTGAAAGAAAAGCAAGACCAATATCCTATTTTTCTTGAATTGAAGGCAAATGTTCATAAGCAAAATTATTGGCATTTGAATAAGGGGGATATGGCGTATTGAGGTATCAAGGTAGATTGTGTGTACCGAGGGTGGATGAACTCCAAGAGAGGATCATGGAGGAATCTCATAGCTCCAGATATTCTATCCATCCGAGTTCCACAAAGATGTATCGTGACTTGAGAGAAGTTTATTGGTGGAGTAATATGAAAAAGGGCATTGCAGAGTTTGTTGCTAAGTGTCCGAATTGTCATCAACTTAAGGTAGAGCACCAAAGGTCGGTTGGTATGGGTTAGAATATAAAACTTCCAAAATTGAAGTGGGATATGATCAATATGGACTTCATTATTGGGTTTCCACAATCTCGCAGGCAACATGATTCTATTTGGGTGATTGTTGATAGAATGACAAAAGCAGCCCACTTTTTACCGGTATAGACTACCCATTCAGCAGAGGACTATGACAAGTTGTACTTTCTATAAGTAGTTATACTTCATAGAGTTCAGGTCTCCATTATTTCAGACAGAGGTGTGCAATTTACTGCTCGGTTTTGGAAGTCATTCCAGAAAGGCTTGGGTTCAAAGGTGAACTTAAGTACTGCTTTTCATCCTCAGAAAGATGGTCAAGCAGAGCACACTCTTTAGACTTTAAAAGATATGTTGAGGGCCTGTGTGAATAATTTCAAGGGTAATTGGGATGATCACCTACCTCTCATCGAGTTTGCTTAAAACAATAGTTACCACTCTAGCATCCAGATGGCTCCTGAAGCTCTTTATGGGAGAAGATGCAGATCTCCTATTGGATGGTTTGAAGTTGGTGAAGCTAGGTTGATAGGAAAAGAATTACTTCATCAAGCTATGGAGAAGGTGAAAGTTATTCAAGAGAGGTTGAAAACAGCGCAGAGTCAGAAATCCTACATTGATCTTAGGACAAGGGAATTGGAGTTTGAAGTAGATGACTGGGTCTACTTGAAAGTTTCACCCATGAAGGGTGTTATGAGATTTGGTAAGAAGGGGAAACTTAGCCCCCGGTATATTGGTCCTTATAGAATAGCCAAGAGGATTGGCAATGTAGCTTATGAGTTAGAGCTACCACAAGAAATAGTAGCAGTTCATCTAGTGTTCCACATCTCCATGTTGAAAAAGTGTATGGCCGATCCTTCACTTATCATACCTACTGAAGATATTGGTATCAAGGATAACATATCATATGAGGAGATTCTTGTTCAGATTCTAGATCGCCAAGTTCGCAAGTTGAGAACAAAAGAGGTAGCATCGATCAAAGTTTTATGGAGAAATCAGTTTGTTGAGGAAGCTACTTTGGAAGTTGAGAATGATATGGAGAAGCGATACCCACATCTCTTCAAATCCGGAGAAGTTCCAAATTAAGGTACTAATCCTTTTCTTGGCATTTTATTTTTAAGTTGGCATATTGTAATTGCATTTTTGCTTGTTGGGTGTTTGAACTGAATGTTAGATGTTACACCCTTAGCCTACTCAGATTGATCTCATTCAAGGACGAATGTTCCCAAGGGGGAGATATTGTAACACCCCGCAACTAGAAAGTGCTAGAAATAGAAAGAGTCATTTTAGGAAAGAATGAAAAATCTGGAAAACTGACAAAACTAAGTTATGTATGAGTTTTGGGTCAACTTCAAATGACTATAACTCCTAAGTCAAGATGATTTAGGTGTGTTACAAGATACAGTAGGAAATATCTTTCAATTATCTTTCCAACACCGCCGAGTTTGCTCAGTTTTGAGTTTGTATGAGTGAGATCTGTCCATTTGAAGTTGGGTTGTCTAGGTAAGGAAAGTCAAAACCGGATTTTAGAAGGGTATTATGGTCTTTTCACTATCCAATTAATTAAATTCGTTATTGGTTATTAAGTTGGGGTCTCAACTAATGGGATTCAGTTTACGCTATTGAAATTAAGTTAGGGTTTTGAGAGAAGAGAAAAGAAGAGGAGAAAAGAGAATAAGAAGCAAGGAATCGCCAAGTTCTTGAAGAATTGCTTATGGATTTCACCAAGGGGTGATCCCTACGAGGTATGTGAGATCACATAGCATTGGGTTACTTCACCCACGCACCAATCATGATTTGATTCAGCGTAATTATGTTCTTGAAAGAAGAGTTTATGAGTTCTTGATGAATATTGTTGAAAGTTTCGTTTGAATCTTGATTGTCGAAGTTTGGAGAGGTTCTTGAGTTAGAATCAAATTGGTTTCTCTCGAACACCAATAAGCAACAATTAAGCACAACCTTCGCTTTAGTCCATTCACTCTCTCGAGCTAAATGTGTGAAAAAGGGTTTAGGATTCACTCTCTTGAACTGAACCCATGACAACCCAATACCCACAGACCATCGATTCAGTAGTTTTGGTTTTAAAACCTCTCTCTCGTGCAAGCCAAAACACGAAGTTAAGAATGTATTTGCAACAACAACCCATAAAATTCAACCACAACTACTGAATGAAATCACATTTAAACAACAAATACACTATCAATTAACAATACCCAACAGTTAAATAAACCCATAATCACATAATCACAACCCAAATGTGTTTCCATCAACTGGGTACGATTAATATTATCTTTACAGATGTCTAAGATGAAGAATCTTCAATACCCATTTCCAATTTCTTAGAAATGGAAATCTTCAAATCTTCAAAGCTAAGGAAAAATGTCTCCAAAAACAGTTCTGAACTCTCAACTTGAAAACTGAATAGTGATATTGATAAAACTAAAATTGCCTACTAAACTAAAAATTCAAACAAGTATTTATAGTTGTCAAAAAGTGTGCTGCAAAGGACCAATTGGCGCAATAAGTCAAGATCACCGATCCACTCGGCGATCCGCCCTTTGGTCATTTGTATCGCCGTTTTGCTTTTGCCTTCAGCATCCTTGAGGTCCTGTAACTTTGGGAGATAAGGCACTGCATTGCGGAACTGTTCAGCGACTCGCCGACTGCTCCTTTCTATCGCCGAATTAATTTTCTCCTTCAGGGCTTGGTACACTGGAACATTAGGTGAGACCAAGGCCATTCGGCGACTCGCCCAATGGTTTAGGCGATCCTCAGGCCTTCTTTTCTTCGTTCTTTCAACTGTCTTGTTCCTTTTTGCTCAATAGTGTCCATGCTTTGTCCCTAAGTCCAATACCTGAAATTCAAGGATTTACATCAGTTATTGAGACAAAATAGGCATTCAAGGACACTAAATCTATTAAAATAAAGCCCTAAATGAGTACAAATCGTGGACTCATCAACACGCCCAACTTAAAATTTTGCTTATCCTCAAGTAAACCTCAAGTTCAGCAGTTCAAAAAAGATGTCTCAAACAGTGCTTCACAAGACTCAATCATGAATGCACACAAGAAGACTCAACTTACTTATGCAAGGATCAATTGTGCACTCAAAGATTCAAGTTGTGACTCACAATTACCAAAAAATCTCAAGCTCACATTACTTGCTTCAAATGCAAGTTCAAGCTCACAAAGAATGATTCCATATTCATACACAATGATTCAACGATTTAAAGTTCTAGAATCAAATGCAATCCTCACACTCACAATGATGAACACAATGTATGATTTTCACCCATAGGTTTGCCCTTATTTTCCAATTGACTTTTGTTTCAGCTCATTTAAGATCAAAAAGGGTTTTTCAAGACTTGTAATGGGGCTAAGTGTAAATGTATGGCCATTTAGGCTCACAGGCTGTAATCCTCATGAAGTGTGATATGAACAACACCTTCTTTCCTTTTCTTCATCATTTTCATTCAAGCTCAAAATTCACCTCTTATTCATCTTCCATGAGTTGTTGGAAACCCTATTTTCTTTGTATTTTCACAACTTTATTCCACAACTTTTTCTTTTCTTTTCTTCTTTTTCTCTCTTTCTTTTATATATGGAGAGGTTCCATTTTTCTCAAAACATGGGCAAAAGGGACTTCTTTGCATTTTCTTGATTTGTCTTTTCTTTTCACCACACCCCCAACTTAGGATTTTGGCCTAAGTTGGCAATTCAAACAGACCACAAATCATGAGGATTATGGGTAATGGATCAAGAAAGGTTATGTTTTCATCAAATTCCTTCCAAGAAAAGGGTAAGGCTCAAGGGGTGTTCAAAAGAGGTTCACACACTCACAAGGTAGGCCACAAAAAGAGGTATAATGTCAAATTGGTTCACACTCTTTAAAGTTTCCTAAGATCAACTCAAGAAATTGCCTTTACTTAGTTAACCGGACTAACGGAGCAAATTCTAGGTGTCATCATACATGGTTCACAGAAATCTCATCACACAAGGCATCGACACCAATGTCAAAACAAGACTCCACACTTTCGCTAGTGTGCAATGCTCATCACAAGAGACTCAATCTGGTACTTGGCTAGTCACAATGAGATGTAAAGAGTTTATTTATTGATTATGCAACTTCATTTGGCCTCATCGTAGCCGCACATTCATGTTTGTTCGATTATGAGCACTATTCAAGTCATCAGTATTGATCAAAATTGATACTTAAATTTGCACAAGAACAACCACATTCAATACAAACAAGAGGTGGAATTTTTTTTTCAGAAAGGTCAAAAATCATTGACAATTATAAACACGGAGCTGCAAGCTCAAACCTTCTACAAAAAGTAGTGTAAAACACAAATTCAGCTCAAAACCCAACTATAAAAACAAAATGAGAATCACAAAATGTCACACAAAAGGTGGGCCTCACCCCACCACAAATAAAAGCATTTGTCATCAAATGCAAACAAAATTATCCAGCAGTCAAAATAAAAGTAAGATAGGGAGGGAGGTAAAGAGGGGATCATGTCTACACAATCGTTCCATCTGTATGGGCATCAGTGCCCGATGCATCAGTCTGGTCTCGAGCCTCAGTACTCGGAGTCACCTCAGAAGAAACAGCAGTACCAGACCTACTAGGAGCTACCAAGGGTGTATCTGCCAAAAAGGTCTGCACAACTGCATAGAATCCCCGGGCCCATAAAGGAATATAGGGGCCTCGGGAAGTAGTCTCCCTATCAGAAATAGGCCTCTTATCCTTGCGTTTATCGCCAGATGGAGGTTTTTGTCTTCCCTTATTGGGAGGATTTGAACCCCCCTTATTCATCGTGATACCCCGTGCTCTTTTTCGGGGTGGCATGTCTATATTTATTCGTACCATATCTGCAAAACATCGAGAAAAAATTAGAAACATTTCAGTTAAGATCACAGAAAACAGTTGAACACAGACTCGCCGATCCAGTCGATCCATTTTGAAGACAATGGAAGCTTAAAAGTAGTCTTGGCCATGAAAATTTCTAAGGAAATTGCATATTACAAGATTATTGATTTAGTAACCAATCTAGGAGAAACATCATAGTTTTGTCTGTGAAAATTCTAGTTGTACTACATTGCTCTTTATTGAAATAAATTATTGTTTTGTTACATAATTTAATTCGTAGCTACATTAGTTATATATTTAAAGTCAATCAAACAAAGAAAATGATCTCATGTTTAGTAAATTTATCACTTACCTAAAAGATTAAAAAAGATTAAGATATTTTAGTTACATATTTTACTATTAAATCAAATGAATTACGAATTAAAAATTAGTAAATCTCCACAACCAATGGTGCCATAACTATTTCATAATTAATTTTCACGCATCTTCCAAAATCAAGTCACATATTAGTACTAGAACAAAGGAGGCAAATTCATAAAATCATTTAACGGTAACAGTACTTGCAAATTTAACTAACAAATTCAATAGTATCTAACACACAATTTTAGGTTAATACAAACGAAAAGAAAATTAGCAGAGTCTAATTATTTTTTCACACTGCAAATTTATCCAAACAAAATATTTTTCATTGTTAGGATTGATATTTAGGTAAAATTTTGAATGTACCTCTTATTATTGATACAACATAAAAAAGTAAAGTAAACCACAAGCTCATCTTAGAAATATATGTATTTAACCTAATTGATGTTTCCACCGATTTGATACAACAAATCATTAGACCTCCTTCCAAATAATTTAAAAAAATAACGTCCTAAAAAAGATAGTTGAAAATTTATCCACGGGGAGACTTAAATATTGGGATGATTTAAAGTAATTCCTTAATTATATTCATGAGTAGTTTTAGGCCTATATGTTTTAGAAAAGATAGAAACTTAATTCTCGGTCAAATATTTAACAACTCCTAACTATTAGATTATGGAATTGTAAGAAAAAATGAAAAGACTTGGAAGGTCTAATCGAAATCTAGTACACTTCAAAACTAAAATCTGCTTGAATCAATCATATTAAGAACATCATCAAGATCTTTTAAAATAAGTTCATTCATGTAAAAACTAAGAAATTAAAACAAATTTTTTTATTGATGCCTATCTTTCAATTATTTTTTCTAACCCACCCACCCTCACCCCCACCCCTCCATTTACTATCTTTTGATTCCTTTTTCCCTTTCTAGATTTATTTTGGGCTCAAACCCTGATAATCAGTATTTATTCATGGACGAGAGTTCATTTAAATCCTAAAGGAATGATAATTATTAGATGTTCGCTCATTTAAAATTGACTATGTTCAATAATTATTTCTTTTTTCTCTTGTTTTAGTTTTCTCCGACTCATTAATTCATATAATAATGCAAGTATTGGATCTCATTATTGTCAAGAGATGTAAAAAGATTTAATTTATTATCTTTGTCTAACTAGTTTAGATACATAAAGATTATTAGTTTGCTAATTGAAGAATTTTAGTGCTCTCATTTTGGTAATTTTGATTTTCTCAGTTAATTTTATGAAAATAAAGTAGAAAAATTGATACAAGTAAGAAAAGCACGAAGACTAATTATGTATTACCAAGTTATTGATTTAAATCTATATATGCACCATGTTCAACATTAATTCAAATTTTTTTTTACATTTCTTTTAAGAAAAATATTAGTTTCATATTCTCTCTTAGTCACAATAAGATTTCTAACCGAGTAATGTCTGAAACCCTATTCTTTAACTTGATCAAGCTTACCTTTTCTGCTACATGCTTGAAGGAAAGACATAATTTTTTGGTATCTATTGAAAAGTTATTGAGTGTCACGACCCAGACCGTCGTGATTGACACCCACACTAACCCTCCGGTGGGAGAACCATTAATACTAATTAGCTAACCCAAGAACTAACATTTAAAGATATGGAAGCAGGATTAAATGTAGAATAAAGTAGAGTTCCCATAAACTCCAAAAATCTAACAACAACTATCAAAACATTACGGAAATATTCCCTACAATCTGAAAGTCAATGTACCAAAACTCTAACAAACAACCATAAGTCTAAAGAAAGGGGCACAACCCCGAAAGCTAAAACAACTGATCATCTATAGTACTAATCTAAGTCCGAATAAGAGGGACTGAGCAAAAAGAGAACTCAGTTCATTTGGAATAACTGGCTCACCCTTGAATTCGATTGATCACTGATCTCCTAAACGAGGTCTGTCAGTAGCCGCCTGAGGATGCCCTGTACTAAACAAATAAAGAGTAAGTGCAGTATCGATACACAACCATAGTGTACTAGTAGGATCATGCGGCTATTCCAGTAAGCAAAATATATACAACAGTTACAACATAGTAAACATGCATATACATAATATAACATATATATATATATATATTGATTATCAATCATGAACAACTTACCATTCCACATTCTCTTTAACAAGTAATCACGGAAATTCAATGGTCCTCTTATGGAACCCATACTCAAACTGTTAGTGCACCGAAACGTGGTACTTGATCCAAGTTAGTGTGTTGGAACGTGAAACCCGTTCCAATATGTATGTCAGTACGTGACATCCGATCCCAGTTAGTGTGTTAGAACATAACACCCCATCCAGTCAACAAGCCACAATCACAATCACAATGTACATTCTCAAAATCATACAATCAAGTCTTGATTAATGGCATACAATCATTCATTCATACTCATTTGCATTAGGTGTGATCAATAGTGCAACATTCGTATACATACATACATTACAATGAAGCAATTGCTAGCATAAATCACACAAAACAAGAAACCAAGCTTGAATCCTCTAAGAAACTCTATTCTTCCCTTTCTGGCTTCTTTCCGCTTGTTCTATGTCTACAAACAATCAAATTCAATACGCAAATCAATAATTAAGGTCTAATTTACCCGGATTATGACAAACCCAATAACCAAGACCCAAATTATGATCCTAAGGTGAAGCTAGGGCTTTTCCCCACCATCCAAATCAGTTCAAAACCCTCCCCCAACAATAACTAACCAAGAATCTAAGTTCTACGGATCGAAAAATGGATTAGGGGATTAAAATCCTTACCTTTAGCACCAAAAGTCGTGGAAAACTGTCAAGAAATCTCCTGGGATCGTCGCCTAGCTCTCAAGAACAAAACTTGCAGAAAATAACATTTTTGGGGTTTATTTTCGACTTAAGTCGTGCCTATCCCGCTATGGCAGTCCCCATCCTACCCTGGTGGGAAAACTCCCGCCATAGCAGCTTGCACGGAAACAGAGAGTCGAATTAAGAGTTTCAAACCCCCATTTCACAACACACCTTCATCCCATTACACTCAGAAACTACCCATTCACGCTAAGATCAGTTTTGGGAGTTCTACTCACCCAAATTCGGTTTTGTAAAGTCGTAAGGGTTTCTTAACATCTAAGCTATTTACTAACGTAATCAAATTCATTATTATGTCTCTCATTCGCTACCAGATCTTCCTAGAACTCACTGACTCCGATTTCATCCAAACCTGGACTAGGCTAGGAATTCTCAAGTTACTACGAAAAAGTTTTCTGACCCAATTTCTTTCCCTGATGGCTTTTCTATAACGATGGGAACAAATAATTGCATAGAGGAAGCATAGGTCACAACCAAAAATTATTTTTGTTTATTATTTGGCAAAGTCATCTTTTTAAGGTAATACTTTGATTTTCAAATAACTAAAAATGACTCTCATAGTATCTACGTGGTTACCCTTATTTAGAAAATTAACTATTAAATAATAAACCTCTAAATAAGAATTAATATAATTTAATTATTTGTTATGTAAGATCAAGAGCCTATTTAGAATGAATTCAAATTCTATTCATCTCATTAAATTGAGCAATAAAATCAATTTCTTACCATTTTCTACCCTATGATAATCTCATAAAATTTATTGACTTTCCAATACATTGTGACATTCAAATATTATTCTTTTATAAAACATTATGAAATTATTATAAACATACCATAGTGTGGATATTCATTCCATAATTTCTTAGATACACTTGCTATTGGATAAGAATGTAGTTGGATAATCTTACAATTGAATAAACTTACGGTTGGGTAAGCTTGCACAATAAGACAACTATCTATAAAGAGGAAGCACATTCAGTTCATTTGTACATCAATTACTCTCTTTATTCATAAATTTCTCAAAATATCATTTACCAATGAATTCTCCAAAACTAGAGCTTATCAGGTGAGTTTCTATTCGATGTCCTTTATATTTCTTCTTTTTTGTCTTTTTTTTATAATCACCTTGACATGTTATGCTACTTTCAATTTTCAGCGAGATCAAGAAAGTAGGAAAAGCAGTGGATTTTAAAAGGAAAAGGATATTCTTAGAATATGATTTACAGAGTGAATTGATGGAGGGAACAACTAGCATTGCTACTATCGAAGAACGTCATGAACTTCACATAAAGTTTCTTGCAGACTATGACCAATTGACAGTAGAGGTTAATTTAAATTTACCAAGTATGAATTCATAAAATGTTCTAGTAAATTGATTATTAACTTTATCCACCCTTTTTCTTTTGCAGCGTCAAAAGTGGTTAAATAATCAGAATTTTGAAGACAATGGAAGCTTAATAGTAGCCTTGGCAATGAAAATATCTATGGAGATTGCATATTACAAGATTATTGATTTAGTAGTCAAGCTAGGAGAAACATCATAGTTTTGTCTGTGAAAATTCTAGTTGTACTACAATGCTCTTTAATGAATAAAATTATTGGCTTTTTTACATAATTTTAATTCGTAGCTACATTAGTTATATATTTAAAGTCAATCAAACAAAGAAAATGATCTCGTGTTCAGTAAACTTATCCCTTACCTAAAAGACTATTAAAGATTAAGATATGTTAATTACATATTTTACTATTAAATCAAATGAACTATGAATTAAAAATTAGTCAATCTCCGCAACCAATGGTGCCATAACTATTTCATAACTAAATTTCACGCATCTTCAAAAATCAAGTCACATATTAATACTAGAACAAAGGAGGTAGGTTCATAAAAAATCATTTAACGGTAACAGTAATTGCGAATTTAACTAACAAATTCAATAATATCTAACACACAATTTTAGGTAAATACAAATGAAAAGAAAATTAGCAGAATCTAATTATTTTTCACGCTGTAGATTTATTCGAACAAATTTTTTTGTCATTATTAGTATTGATATTAAGGTAAAATTTTGAATGTACCTCTTATTATTGATACAACAAACAAAAGAAAAGTAAACCAAAAGCTCATTTTTTAAATATATATCTTTAACCTAATTGATGTTTCCAACGATTTGATACAACAAATCATTAGTCCTCCTTCCAAATAATTTAAAAAAATAACATCCTAAGAAAGATAGTTGAAAATTTATCTATGGGGAGACTTAAATATTAGGATTATTTAAAGTGATTCCATAATTATATTCATGAGTAGTTTTAGTCCTATATGTTTTAGAAAAAGATAGAAACTTAATTCTCGGTCAAATATTTAACGACTCTTAACTATTAGATTATGGAATCGTAAGAAAAGAATTGAAAAGACTTGGAAAGTCTAATCAAAATCTTGTACACTTCAAAACTAAAATTTGCTTGAATCAGTCATATTAAGAACATCATCATGATTTTGTAAAATAAGTACATTCATGTAAGAACTAAAAAATTAAAAGAATTTTTTTTCTTTATGCCTATCTTTCAATTATTTTTTCTAACCCACCCTTCTTCCATTTATTATCTTCTGATTCTTTTTTTCCCTTTCTAGATTTATTTTGGGCTCAAACCCTAATAATCAATAGTTATTCATGGACAAGAGTTCATTTAAATCCAATAGGAATTATAATTATTATATGTTCGCTTCTGCAACCCTCCACAAACTCAGCCCCAGAAAATTAGTCTAATTGTCGACCCACGGACCGTAGGTCAGGTCACGGACCGTGGTCCGTGTCCGTGGATCAACACCCTCAGTTACAGCCCCAAGTCGCGACTGATGGTTGACTAGCACGGACCGCCAGTCGATCGACGGTCCATCGGTCCCTTCCGTCGATGACCCCGACAACAAATAAGTCAGGGGTCTTTTGGTCTTTTCCTTATGCGTTGGACCCTAAACTACGTTGTTTAAACCCTAAAATATGTGGGTTTGGTCAGTTTTAGCCTAGAAACAAAACTAGAACTTACCTAAGTCAGATCATTCTTCAAAACATAGAAAAATTATAGCGTAATAGGAGAAAGAGGTCAAGAACCCTAGTTCAAGAATGCAACAAAGTTCCATCAGTTCCAGCCCCAAAATCGAAAGATTTCTTCGTGGAATTCGTCACTAGGTATGTGGGATTTCACTAGTGAGTTCCTTTCACCCATTAGGTCCCTAGAATTTTGTCAGAGTCTTGATTCCCTTAATATTATCTAGACTTAGGGTTTCTTGAACGTTAGAATTGTTAGGTTTTAGCTATTAGAATGATCCAAATCGTGTTATCATAAATTCAGTATCGTTATTTCCCAGGTTCATGCATAAACTCAAAATCCTAGCTGTGTAGTTCTTTTAGTTCTTGAATTACACATGCTAGGCCAGTTAATTTAGTTATATATAAACATGCCTCAGTTTTTGAATACATTATTATCAGTATATTAATGTTGCATTCTCAGTTTGCATGTCAGTATTTTCAGCTATCCAGTACTACATCATTTCAGTCATAAAGTGTTAATTACTTAATCATATGGGAAGCTTAATACTTAGTGGACTAGGGTCAGTCACCCTCAAGTCCCAGAACTATGTGCCCCATAGGTTGTAAGTCCCCTCTATGGGCATCATTTAAGTGATCACGCCATGCCTCTATACCTCTGGCAGGGTATATTGGGTCCACTCGATGGGGCGTATACATCAGACTCCATATTTAGCTCATGTGGTTTTATGTCGGTTATTAGTAGCTCTCTTACAGTTCAGTCAGATTCTATTGCATTGACCATGTTATCAGTATAGTTCAGTATTCAATCTAGCATGTTATAAACTTGGACATTGCATTCAGTTTAGCCATGTTCAATATTCCTACTATCCTTATCATGTTCAGATTATGTCATTGCTCTATTGCTTGTTCAGTTATGTTATTATTCATCTTTATTCTATCCTGCATGTTCAGTACCTTTCAAGTACTGATGCATACATAATTCTAAGCATCAGTGCCCGGGATCACCTCAGGAGGAACGGTAGTTCCAGATCCACTAGGTCCGGTCACGTGCGAGTCCTCCAGAAAAACATGCACAGCTGCACAGAATCCTCGAGCCCATGAAGGAACATTAGGATATCTGATAGTGATCTTCCTTGTAGAAGTGGACCTCTTGCCCTTGCCTTTCCCACCCGTTGTGGGAAATTTCATAGCGTTTCTTCTGGAATTAGCTGAATTCTTATTTATTGTAATCCCCTTAATCTTCTCTTGGGCTGGTATTATTCTTTCAGTAGCTTTTGATCTAGTCATGTCTGCAAAACCTCGAGGAGAAGTTAGGAAATATCCAAACAAATGCACAAAGAATTAGGCACAAATAGACACACCGAAATAGTTGGTGGGTCGCCGAATTTCTTCGGTGAATTGGGTTGGCCCGCTGAAAGTTCCAATGCAAAAAGGGTTCAGGGGCGCAGACAAAGGGCAATCAAGTATACCTTCGGTGAGTCACTGAGTGCTTTCGGTGACCTCAGGATATTCGCTGAAAGTTACAGAATTCAACTACTTATTTAGCATGAAATTAAAGGTGAGATGGGGACATTTGGCGAACCGTCGAGTGGTTCGGTGAGCTCGACCCAGCTCGCCAAATGACCCAGCGTGCCTACTGTTAACCTAACTTCTCGAATTCAACCCTGCAACCCGCAAAAACAAAATCAAAGCATGCACTAGTTAAACTAAGCTCAAACTCATAACATCAAGCATGAATCCACAAAATTTACTTCATTTTAAGCACAAGACTGTGGGATTTCGACAATCAAAACATTACGGGCAAGAGTATCAAATTAAATCAGGCATTCAAACATACTAATTCTATCATAGAGGCCCAGCACACAAAAACACGATAAGATCATTGCAAAAGAGTACAATTTCAATAAAATAAACTCGGGGTTCGGAAAACCAACCTTTGATGTTGATTAATAAAGATTGAATCGCCAGGTGGCAATACAATCCAACTCCGAGCACAAATCAACGCTAAAAATACTTTAAAAATTTCAAGAAATATAGAAACTAGAGTTCGGATGTGAGTTTGTGAAGATGAAAAATGAGGGAAAGTGAACGAATTTGAAACTTTTAAACCTGTGGCCTGAAAAACCATCCAGTTCATGCCTATTTGGTAACATTAGTTGTGCTCGTTGAGCTACTTGGCAACACGCTAAGTATTCATTCACCTCGCCAAATTTTACAGGACCTCCAGTTATTGTGAGGGTCCAAATGGCGGTCTCCGTTGGGATCGCCGACCTGGTTGGTGACTCGCCGATAATTTCCTGGGTTCTCCAAGTTTTAAAGACTCCATTTTGAAAATGTCTTAAGTGAAACAAAGGATTAGGTCAGGGTCACCAACCTCTTCGGTGATTCGCTTAATGGACATGATGCTCGCCAACCTACACTTGTTGAACACTTTCCACACTTCCACCTACACAATCAACACACCTTTATTTTATCAAAGCAAAATAAAGCAATAAAGGGGTCTTGGGTTGCCTCCCGAGCAGTGCCTTAGTTGACGTCGCGGCATGACGCAAGTCCACCTTCAAACCTCATTTTTGGGGTTAGCCATAGTATCACTAGGCAAACCCCTATGTTGTCTCAGGTTGAGATGAGACGATATATGACCCATTTAGGTCTCCAACTGCTTGATTGACACTAAATGGTAGGTGACGGTCTGGCCAAGGGTAGATACATCGTCTTTCATTTCTTTTAAAATATTGTCTGACCCTTCAAATTTGTTGAGCATATGACAGAGCATATCCTTAGACCGACCATCTTCTGAATCTTTCAGCTTTTGGCGCTCGTGGGGAGGCACATACCTATCCTTCTCCCCATCCTTCCAATTCAGATTACGGTCCCCCCATTCATGATCTCGATCTTTCCAACCTTCATCCCTAGCCCAACCTTGGTTACCACCCTGCCTCGGGTAGTTTGAACGATAGCTACTGCCTTGGTTTGCTAGGAAATTTACCTCTTCATTATACAAGGCTTCAAACTTGGACTCATTCGGATTAGCACAACCGACACCCATGGCATTGGCACTTCGAGCACTAGCTCCCATGACATTTTTAGACAAAATATCAAGTTGAGTCATGATCTTGGCTATGTTTCGGTCCCTCTCTTGGTCCTTCTCCATTTGTTCTTTAGTTAACTTGAATGTGAGAGGGGAGACCTGGTCTTCACAGGTATACCACGCCCTCTTTATGGTAGTCATGCCATCCAAGAGCTGAGCAGCTATCACATAAAGTTGCTACATCAAACCTCCCGGAGATAGTTGGTCAGCAACACCCTTATTTACCGAATCCAGACTTCGGTAAAAGTACTGCAGCAACACGTTATCAGGAAAGCCATGGGTTGGGCATTGAAGCACCAACTTTTTGAATCACAACTAAGTTTCATGGATGGGCTCACCTTCTAGACGCTTGAAGCTCTGAATGTTGTCCCGAAGAGTCATCATCTTTGAGGGAGGGAAAAATCTCCCTTGAAATGCGGTGACCAACTCATCCCATAAAGTGATTGATTCATGTGGCAATTCAGCCAGCCACTTGTACGCCTCTCCCATCAAAGAGAACGGGAACAACCTCAACCGGACCAATTCTTGGGAGATATTTTTGAAAGAGAATACATCCACGATGTTTCTAATGTGCTCATGAGGATCCTCTTGAGCCAAACCGCTAAAATGCCCTTTTAGTTGCAATAGTTGCAACATAGTACTCGTGATGTAGAACACCGCATTCCCTTCAGCCAGAAGTAAGTGAATGGCACCAATACCGTCCATGAGATGGGGGTCATTAGCATGAGGCTCGTTGACATCGTTGAGATTTTTGATGTCGTCTTAATGGCCTACTTTGCTACCATTGCTGTTGTTTACGCTCATACTTCATGTTTACGACACAAACTAGTAAAACAAAGCTAAAAATTATGTAAGTAGAACTAAAACTCACAAAAATAAATCCCACTTAACTAAAAATTCTCAATTAACACCACTCTCCGGCAGCGGCGCCATTTTGATTGTTTGACGTAATCAAAGACACAACTTCTAATTCAAGTGTCAACGATCGTGTGTAGTAATGTAACCCAACCAAATGGGTTGGGATCGAGTCCCAATGGAGCAGTTAGTAATCGAGAATTAAATAGAAAAGTAAAATTATGTTCTAGTCAATCATTGTTATAAATATTTACGAGTAAAAGCATACTAAATCATGAAGTGACACGAATGCCAATTATCAATGGAGGTTTGTATTCAGCTAATGAACCAAAAATAGCAAAAAAAAATATAAAGATGCGAGATGGGGAGACGGGATTCTTGGGATGTGATAGGACTATGGGATAAATTAAACAACCGGGTAAATGCTATTGATAGTAAATTGATGAACATTTGTAACTAAGCTAGACTTTAGTGGGGGTAAATTTTCTCTCGAACAACTTACCCCGAATCAACTCGGTTTCTCTCGAACATTGATTTGCAGCAATTAAGCATAGCCTTCACCTTAGCCCATTCACTCTTTCGAGCTGAATGTGTGGGAGAGATCTAGGATTCATTCTCTCGAGCTAAACCCAAAATGACCCAATAACCATAGGCTATCGATTTAGTAGTTTTGGTACTAAAACCTCTCTCTCGAGTAGGCCAAAAACACTAAGATGAAATCGTATTTGCAACTACAATCCCATTAAGTTCAAACACAACTACTAAAAGAAATCACATTTAAATAGCAAATAGACTAACAATGAGCAATATCCAACAGTAAATTTAACCCATATTCATATAATCACACCCCAAGAAATGGGGTTTTAGCTTGACATGAAAAAGAGATAGAAATCGATACCAAAAACTGTTTCCATCAAATGGGTACGATAAATAATATCTTTAAACACGTCAAGGATGAAGATTCTTCAAGACCCACTTACAATTTCTTGGAGTTAAAAACCTTCAAAACCTTCAAGCTCAAGAACAATGTCTCCCAAAAACTCTAAGAACTAAAACTAAAAATATTCTAAAAATCAATAATAATTTGCTACAACTTGATAATAAGATACAAATTTAAATGGGTATTTATAGTTTTCAAAAATTTGTGGTGCTAAGGACCACTCGGCGCAGTTAGTTGCCGATGTACTCAATGATCCCCCCTTTGGTCTGGTTCATCGCCTTTCAGCTTTTGCCTTCAGCATCTTCGCATTTTGAATCATTGGGTGATATGGTGTTGTTTCACGAAACTGTTCAACGACGTGCTGACTGCTCCCTTTCATCGCCAACTTGATCTTTTCCTTTAAGGCGCAACACACTGGAACTTTGGGGGAGGTTACGGCCATTCAGCGACTCACCCAATGCATTAGGCAATCCTCAGGCCTTTATTTCTTCGTTCTTTCAGTCGCCTTGTTCCTTTTTGCTCTATAGTGTCCATGCTTTGTCTCTAACTCCAAATACCTGAAACTCAAGGATTTACTTCAGTTATTGAGACAAAATATGCATTTGAGGACACTAAATCCATTAAAATAAAGCCCTAAATGAGTCCAAATTGTGGACTCATCAGGGTCACTCGTGATCCTAGGTCCCGTGTCCACGTCCTGGGGGTAGCCTCGAGGTGTGATAGAAAGACACAATTTTTTTGTAACTATCAAAAAGTTATTGTGGAAGCAAAGGTCACAACCAAAAATTATTTTTGTTTATTAATTGGCAAAGTCATCTTTTTAACCTAATACTTTAATTTTCAAATAACTAAAAATGACTCTCATAGTATCTACGTGGTTACCCTTATTTAGAAAATTAACTATTAAATAATAAACCTCTAAATAAGAATCAATATAATTTAATTATTTGTAAAGTAAGATCAAGAGCCTATTTAGAATGAATTCAAATTCTATTCATCTCATAAAATTGAGCAACAAAATCAATTTCTTACCATTTTCTACCCTATGATAATCTCATAAAATTTATTAACTTTCCAATACATTGTGAAATTCAAATATTATTTTTTTATAAAACATTATGAAATTATTATAAACATACCATAGTGTGGATATTCATACCATAATTTCTTAGATATGCTTGCAATTGGATAATAATGTAGTTGGATAATCTTACAATTGAATAAACTTACAGTTGGGTAAGCTTGTACAAACAAACAACTATCTATAAATAGGAAGCACATTTAGTTCGTTTGTACATCAATTACTCTTTTTATTCATAAATTTCTCAAAATATCATTTACCAATGAATTCTACAAAACTAGAGCTTATCATGTGAGTTTCTTTGATGTCCTTTTTATTTCTTATTTTTTGTTTTTTTTTATATTCACCTTGACATGTTATGCTACTTTCAATTTTCAGCGAGATCAAGAAAGCAGGAAAAGCAGTGGATTTTAAAAGGAAAAGGATCTTCTTAGAATATGATTTGCAGAGTGAATTGATGGAGAGAAAGTAACAACCCGGAAAACTAGTAAGACCAATCTAGAGTCTAACGGAAACTAATAGGTGAAACTAGAGCCTAACGCGTGAATTTTTGAGTGTGATGTTTGGTTGTAGGTTGTATATTTACTTCCCGAGCTTAGGTTGAGGTGTCCAGGGGTTAAACGTCAAGGTACGACCCCCCAAGGACCAACTAAGGGTCCTTGAGGGGGACCCTAAAGCCTAACCCCCAAGGCTGCCTAGAACCAAAAAAGCTGTCAAAAATTAGTGATCCACGGAAGGCCATCTACTGGTCGTAGATGGACCCACGCCCCGTGGGTTGGGTTCGTGGGTCAAAGCCTGCAACAGGCTGCCAAGAGGAGCTGCAGTCTCCAACCACGGTCAGTAGACCCACCCACGGTCCGTGGGTGGTGGTCTCGTGGATAGGGACTGTTTTGCAGCTTTAGTTTTAGTTAAGGGGTTTGGGAATTAATTGGGTAATTAATTAGGGGTTAAGGGAGGTCGGTTAGTTAGTTAATTAATCACCTATATAAGCTAATAAGACCCTAAACTAAGTCATTAATTCATTATAACCCAAGACCCCAAATCAAAACCCAACTACTTTCCCCTTCAAGAATCTTCTCTCTAGAACCTCCATTGAAGAACTAAGAAAGAGATAAAGGAAAGCTTGAAGGAAGGAGATTTTCAATACGAATTTGGAAGGATTCTACACCTAAGGTATGGGAGTTCTTCATCCTAGGGAAGCTATCAACCAATGAGCCCTTTCAGAAGCATTTCTCTCAATTCTAGAAAACCCAATTAGCTGGGGTTTCAACTCAACTCCATGGATTCCTTTCAAAGTTTATTTTTAAGGTTTAATTATGTTTGTTTATGAATGTAAGAGTGATTTTATATGATTTTAACTCAAATCCTTCAAGAATCCATGAGACCCCCAATCCTAGATAAGTTTGTTCTTTACATTATGTGATGGTTTTGCAAGTTGGTCCAATTGATGGTTTTGCAAGTTGGTCCAATTGATTGGATGTGAGTTAATTATGATGAAATTGGATGATCTAAGTATGATTCTACATGTATACTCGATTATCCTAATATTTCTAAGGTGAATTGATGTGATTAGGGCTATGCCATGAACGAGGCTAATTGAGGGTTTATATGTGACCTTCAAAGAATAATGAACTTCTTGATGTAATGCCTTAGATTAGATCACCTAGACTGATTTAGAGTAGATCTTCTAAACATTAATTGACTTGATTATGACTTATATGATGGATCATGGTTGTGTTGTATTGAGATTGAGTTTATATCTTTCCTGTATGACTATAATTGATCAAGAATAAGGCATGTGGTTAGTTTACCTTGAGAGTTTGGTGTACATGATGACCATGTGAGGTATTGCTTGAGAGTAATGCTCATAATATGAAGATGACTCCTAGGGCTTTAAAGGTAAAATCTAAAGGAATTAAGTATGAATGTTGAGGCTTTAAGAAGAGAGCTATGATGTATGTTGAATTGTATGTGGTGGTATTGTGGAAGGACTCCACCCACATGACCTACAATATGAGTAAATGATCTTATACATGCAATGAATGAACTACTTAAATTACGACGATATCCATGTCTATTATAATGAATGTTACATGTGTTGATTTATATGGTCTATGATCCTTGAATGGAATATATGTGAAATATGCATGATTTGTGATATTATGTACATTCTTATGAACACTTCGAGAGGGAGGTGTCTATGATGATAATGTTGTTGTTGTGCCATTGCAAGGACAATCACACACACACACTCAATGCATAAACATGATTATGATGTATCAATGGTGTTAATTGAAAGTATAGTTTTCATATGCACCTTTACACATTATTATGCATGAAATGTACATGACCATGATGATCCTATTGTTCTGATTGAAAGTCCATTCTCATGAAAACACATAATCTTGGTGTGGAAGGCTTACTCACATACTAATGATGATTCTAAGGTTGAAAGTTAGTTCACACCTCAATGAATCTATGAGCAATATTATGAGTTATATTGAATGAAGGGAAAAAGTGTTCCTTCACACATGTAAATGTAATTCAAGACTAATTATGTATAATTTGGGAAATAATACTTAGCACGAGTGGATATGGAAAATGAGGTAGAGGCCTTCCCATCAATACAATAGGTCGGGTCTTCTACATATGATCTCATGAGATGGAAACTCTCCCGTCAATACAATAGGCAGGGTTTCTAGAAGCAATCTCCCTATCCCTTAACTATGTGCCCACATAGGTCTTTAGCTAGTGGATCCACCTAAAAGCTAAACATGTTAGTTCTACCTTAGGCAAGTAGAACACATTCTTTCGGTGTGGGGTTACATGACACCGGATTCCATGTAGCTCACATGGTCTACATCGGTTAAGGCTATATTCCGTACATGAACAAGTAACATGAACAAGAGACTTGAGCAAGTCACATGAATAAGTAACATGAACAAGTACATGGGTTATTTTCTATGGTTCCTTAATAGGTTCTACTTAGTATGAATGGGGGTATGGGACTTCATTCGTACATTGCACAAGTAGGCTTTGAGAGGGGGCATGGTAGGTTTCCCTTATGAAATGATGAATATGAGTTATGCATGCTTTATTATGAATTATGGACTTGACCATGAATATGACTATGGACTATACCTATGACTTCTTAATGAGCTTTACGTAGTGTGAGTGGGGGTATGGGACGTCACTTATACATTGCACAAGTAGACTTATAAGGGGGTTGTGGTGTGGTTTCCTTATGCTATGAAGATTTATAAATCTATGTATGCATGTTATGGGTTGTTGTTATGAATGACTTCACTTATTACAAATTATGAACATGAATGACTCTTTGTCTATATGTGTTGGCTATGAATAGGGTCAAGTTATGTTATGCATGATCATGGTGACCTAGAAGTGATACTTAGTGTAGATAGGATTATGGGGTCCTATCTATGCATTGCACAAGTAGAGCTCAAGGTTGCTTGTGTTATGATTACTTTTTGATGAGATGATCTTGGTATTTGACTATGTATTATGTTATGATTGAAGACTATGTATTGTGAAGATTGGGATATGTATTATGCTTATGTTGGAGACTATGCTTGTAAATATGATGATATTTCTTATGCTTTGATGAATTGTATGTGAGTTGCATTCTCCAACTATTTCAAAGATGTTGTTCTAAAATGGCATATAGCATGGTTTCAAATGAAATGTCCCTTTTATGCATGTTTTAAGGTTTTTTTGCATGGCTTCCATACTTAGTACTTTTTGTGCTAACCCCTTCTTTCTACATTTTCTATAAGTGTAGGCTTTGGAGATATTGGATTCCATCGTCGTGGCTAGGACTCTAGTAGATCAAGAAGAAGAAGATTGGTGAGTCTTCATTGTATTCGAGGGCTCAACCATATGTCCCTTATGTCTTTACTTTCATGTTTTAGACTTATGTAAGGGCTATGTCCCTAAGCTTGTATTTCAAGAGTTTTAATCCAAGAGTTTTATAGATGGGTTGAGACATAGTGTCATAGATTCTCTTTCATTTTATAAGAGACTTCGATTGTAAAGTATAGTTTTAAATTCCGCACTATTTTCCTATGCTCCTTATGTTTAAGATATGCTTTGAGGCGTTTATACGACCCCTTCGGGGTCAAGTACGCCGTGTTACGTCTAGAGGGTACCCCTGGGTCGTGACAAAGGTGGAATCAGAGCATAAGGTTTTTGGGATGGTTTTAGGATGTCTCAAACCACATCTAGTAGAGTTTTGTTCATAAATGTGAAGCGCGTCATATTTTATGAATAGGAGGCTATCGAATGTTAGGAAAAAAAAACTTCACTTCTTCATTCGTTAGTCATGCCATAGAGCTTAACTTCGTATGGTCTCTCTCCTATTCCTTATCCGATGGTCTTTAGACTATGACCACTTGAAGGGCTCTTGCTACAAGGAGCGAGGGAGAAAGGTTGGTTGTGAAGCCAATTAGGGCTATGTGACTTGTGAGATTTGAGGTAATAGATTGTGATGTTTCCTTTAGTGTGAATAATGCTTCATAGTTTCCCTTGTGTTATAAAGGTTGATTAGAAGAATTTGTGTAGGCTTACTCCCAAGGGGGAGATAGTTTGCCTACCTAGCAAGGTGATTGTGAGGTTATGTTTAGTTGATGATAGAACCCATATAGACAAATTGTTAGTTCCCGAATGAGCCTATCCGAGAGTAGAAAGGGGGAAATTCTATGCCATAAGTTTGGATTATGGTGTGCCTTAAGGTTGACTTTGAGGGTGCATGTACCACCTAGTTGAGGTAAGGAAGAAGAGTGTAGGTGTTGACCAACTTCAAAGCGTTAGTTGTCCTTTAAGATTGATCTTAAGTATGATCATTTTGATGTAGGGTGCTTAGGTAATACCTAGATATGATTGGTTGGTAGATCCCACCAAAGGTGATGATAAGGGTTGAAATGGTCTAGAATTGTCTTGATCCAACATTAGTAGCATTGAAAGAGACAAAGGTTTCATGGACAAAGCTCTTCTAAGTTTCCCCTAAGGTTTAAACCAAGAGAGGATGTCTACCCCTAAGTCTCAAAGAGTGAGTGGTAGTGGATTCCGGTATGTGTTTTATGCTTTATTAGATTACGAAATTCTATGGGTCAAAGATAGAGGAAGATCCTCTAGAGTTTATAGATGAGATATCTAAGGTGTTGAACCTTGTAGGAGTAATTCCGGTAGTACTTGTCTTTTATGACTTGATAAGTTGGACAGGATGAAATTTTATGTTGCCCTTAGTATACATGGGTTAATTGTGGTTTTATGTGATTGTTGGTAGAACCCAACTTAGCCATTGTGAGTTTTATGATATGTTGGAAGATTTGATGAATAGTGGTGTTTAAGTGATGCCTAGAGAGGTTGAGTGAGTAGACTCCTTTAAAAGAAGATAGAAGTGAAATTCTCCATGGTTAGAATCACCTTGTGTGAGAGATGTAAAAGTTGAGTGAAAACTTGCTCCGACCTTAGAATTACAAGAAATGTGCTTCGATAGCAAAGTCTATGAGTGTTCTACATGTTCATGATTTGGATTGGCTTAAAATTCTCACCTTATGAGGTGTAATGAGTTTGAAAGGTTTAGTCCTGGCTTGGTAGGCTCATATGAGACTTTGAGAGGTGTTGGTAAGGTTGCTTGTGAGCTAGAGTTGCTTAATTGAGAACCTTTCTAATTTAGAAGTACCAATTGGGATCTTAGACCGGCAAGTTAAGAAATAGAAGAGTAAGAAAGTACTTCCATGAAAGTATTGAGGAGTGGTATTTTAGTAAGGGTTTAGTTGAAGTGCTTATTTGGGAGGCCAAGGGCCAATGAGATGTCCCAATATCCTTATGTTCCCTTCTATTTCTCCTCTAGCCTAAGATGATAAATTCTCCTTGACTTATTTCTTGATTGTGGAGTCTTGGATGTATATGTGTCCCATATTCCGTTACCCCATAGAGTTACTCTTGTTAACCTTAGTAGGGTTTGGATGCATGGTCATTGGACCTCTATTGGTTTTAGAACCCGGTAAGGTTATAATGAGTCTTAGTGATGCTTTGGGTTTGTTTGAAAGGAGTAGTATTTGAGGTTTTAGTAAAAATGGGCTTACTCCCAAGGGAGAGATCATGTGCTTGAGTAGCAACATTGATTGAGAGTCCCGATATCGTCATCCTTTTCTTCTATTCCTATTCAAGCTTGAGACTAAGAGTTCCTTTTCGGGCTTGTTTTATGTTTAGGAGTCATGAGTGTTTTAGAAACTTCCATGATCTCCTTATGTTATGCATGTTTTTGAAAGATTCTTATTTTGAATAAAATGGATTTTTCATGATTTACATGTTCCTCATGTTGTTGTGCATTTAGTATGGTGATGGCAAATTTGACTTCATGAGATGATGTGATGAACATGCCTTGTTAAGTTTTTGATGAAATGGCACATTTGCTCCATAATGTTGTGTTGGGCTTGCTTATAGTTGGAAAAGTTAATTCTTCCTATGACTATGTGATTAATAATGTTTAAAATTAGTTGTGTAGGCTCACTCCCAAGGGGGAGATGGTGTGCCTATCTAACATTGTGTTATGTGCATATGTGTTGCCATGACTTCTTTATATAATGCATGTTCATGAAAACTTGTGTTTTGAAAGAAAATGAGTTTATGTTAATTGTTTCCCTCGTGTTGTGGTGCCTTGAGTAAGAGTTGCATATTGTACCTCATGAGAAGAATATATGACCATGCTTTAGTTAGGAGTTGAGAAATTCCTCCTTGAATGAAATGCTTTTAGAGAATAAATTGCACATGAGCTCCATGAAAGTATGTTGGGCATATTATGACTAGGAGATGGTAGTTCCTCCTTGAACATGACAAGTTATGAAAATCTCATGCATAAATGGGTTGTTAGATATAGTTCATACTTCCTTGTATTGCATTGATCATGTTGAATTGGAGTTGATGTTTCCTCCTTTGAATAAGTGCGCATTGTGAATAGTGTATCTTGAGTTGTGCATTATTGATATTTCATGCATGATGGGCTGCTAGTCTTGAGTCTTTAATTCCATAAAGTGTTTAAAGTGTCATACGAGGACGAATGTTCCTGAGGGGGAGATAATGTAACAACCCGGAAAACTAGTAAGACCAATCTAGAGTCTAACGGAAACTAATAGGTGAAACTAGAGCCTAACGCGTGAATTTTTTAGTGTGATGTTTGGTTGTAGGTTGTATATTTACTTCCCGAGCTTAGGTTGAGGTGTCCAGGGGTTAAACGTCAAGGTACGACCCCCCAAGGACCAACTAAGGGTCCTTGAGGGGGACCCTAAAGCCTAACCCCCAAGGCTGCCTAGAACCAAAAAAGCTGTCAAAAATTAGTGATCCACGGAAGGCCATCTACTGGTCGTAGATGGACCCACGCCCCGTGGGTTGGGTTCGTGGGTCAAAGCCTGCAACAGGCTGCCAAGAGGAGCTGCAGTCTCCAACCACGGTCAGTAGACCCACCCACGGTCCGTGGGTGGTGGTCTCGTGGATAGGGACTGTTTTGCAGCTTTAGTTTTAGTTAAGGGGTTTGGGAATTAATTGGGT
>JAJOOR010000476.1:0-50966 GCA_036250505.1 Solanum acaule | reverse complement strand
TTGAACTCATCAAATTTAAGCTTGCTCACCTACTCTCATCAAAGAAAGTTAATAAAATCACCTATCTATCATGAAACAAGTGCCCTCACAAGAAGAAATAGTCCACACACTCAAATAAGATTTAATATAAATTAAGGACTTAGCATCAAAGAACACTCTCACACTCACAAAGAAAATTCACATGTATGCACAAAGAACCATATGCTTGCCCATTATGTACATCTCCACTAATTAAGCATGCTTGAATAGAATCAAATAGGACTTTAACGGGTTGTAATGTAGGCTAGGGGACGTGTAGGAAAACAATATAATAGTGACTTACACTTCCTTAAGCACTTTGCAATTTTAAACTTCATAACCCATTATTTTCTTCTTTTTATTTTCAACCCTCTCTTCAACAATTATTTTACAAGTAATTCTCATCCTCTCAAGAATGTTTCAATCATTTTTTAATTTATTTTTTAGTTTTCCTTGATAATAGTCACCCTCAACTTACGTATTTTACATGCGTTAAGGTGCACGATGTCCTTGGAAGGACCAGGGCCATCATCAAGGTAACTTTCTTTTTTTTTCATGTCACATTCTTTTGTTTTTTTTTTTTGTTTTTTTATATCACATCCCTTCAAAGAGGGCTTTTAAGCACTTTGTAGCTATCATTGATTACTTTTTCACTCAAACATCCCTTTTTCTCAGAATCGATAATTAGAATAAGTCTATGCTATAATGCTCAAGGAAGCAAGGTGCAAAAACTAGGGATTCAACAAAATAGTTTGGGGCAAACTATGGCTACCAAAAAAAAAGGCTCAAAAAGGCTAACTAGTGATAAAATATCTGAAAAGGCTAAAATTTACCAGACAAATCAAAGAAAGTCTATTATCATCTCCTAAACAAAGCAACACTTTTTATATCGCTTCAATAACATGCAAGGCAAGTTCTAGACTAAGATGCAAAAACATGGAATAAACAAAATCTCACCACACATGGCACAAGTATCAATCAAGATTGATCAATTCCACTTCTAAGAGAGACAAGATCATAACAAACTACAAAAGAAAATAAGTTATAAACAAAGTCACAACCATGAGCTTAGATGTCAAAGAGTCTGCATTTTTTTTTAATCAAGCATTCACAAGAAAGTACTACTAAAAAAATTAGGCCCAAATAGTAAGTATCACATAACTCAAAAGGGGTTTTTATTCTCTCCAAAAAAATAAAAAAATAAAAAATTTATTCCTAAAATAAATAAAAGACACTCGGTTCAAAGGGACTATCCTTAGGAAAACAACCAAAAACAAAAGTCAAGGAACTCATCCTACAAAAAAGAAAAGACTCAATAAAACAGTAAAAACTAGGAATCATTCCTCCACCCCACACTTAAAAGATGCTATGTCCCAAAGCATTAAATAAAATTTAAAACAAGGGTTAGAAAAACTCCCTGAGGCCTTTAGGCCTAGCTAGTAGCATGTTCTCTTAATTTTCATCAAGGGTCGTCACCCCACACTTAAGCTCAAACATGCTCCTTTGCTTCAACAAATTATTTTTTTTTGGGTACTCAGACTTCCCCTAATATGCAAAAACAAGAAAAGAAAAAAAAGTGATAATAAAAATAAAATAAAATAAGAAGTTACACTACTAATTGGGTTGCCTCCTAATAAGCGCTTAATTTAACGTCGCGGCACGACACCATCAATTTTATTATTTTTCCTTCCACTTTGAAGATATGAATTGCACCCCTAATTTCACATCAATTTTTCTATTACGCTCAAGAGGTGGTGCTATAAAAATAAAGGTCCCAAACAATAGATATTGCATTATGCACTTCTTGGATCCTAAGTGAGGAATGTAATTCTCCGATATTGGAACAATAAATTCAAGAATATAGACACAATTTTCCTCCTCCATACATTCTTCTATAGGCTCAGATGGCTGGATTAATTTCTCATCATCTAAACATAATGTGGAAAAATGATTGGAATGAGGTCCAATGCGCCCTTATGAATTATTTTATTATTTACACCCTCATATTTACACATACTAGAGTTTTTAAAAATAATATTATCTATTTCATTACATAACTCTAGTGCACTCTTCTTAACAATGACAACATCAATAAAAGTATGATCAATCAATTGGCCCTCAGCTTTTAGCTCTTCAAGTTGTCTTATAAGTATTTTTTCTTCCTCACACATATTATTACTAAATTGTTGGGTGTCATATGATTTAATCTTTGCACTCAACTCAAAATTTAATTTATAGAGATCCCAATCATAGTTATCTTCATCAATCATGCACTTAAATATTGATTTATAGCACAGTATCAATAAATCTTCCATGTCCCCACACAATTTATTTTGTTGAGAAAAAATTAGCTTATAAAAATTCATAATATTAGAAGTACACAAATTGCAAGAACACTTAACACTACATACTTTTTCAGATGACATCTCAAGAAGAGTAAAACATATAATAAATAAATGTGAATTAAAAAAGATAAAAAAAACCAAAAAAAGGACTACAAGTCAAAATAAATACTAAAGACAATTTCTAAGCCATATTCCCCGGCAACGGCGCCATTATTTGATAATGTTCAAATATACTTCTTGAAAAGAAATATAAACAATCGTATGCAATATATTTACCCAACTATTAGTCGGGGTCGATCCCACAGAGAATATGAAAGAATATTGTCAATAGCAAATATTTAACTCGATAGTCGTTATATAAAAATGGGGGGATTTAAATTAAAATAAAATAAAAATAATAAAAAGATAGCTTTGAACTAAGTATTTATTTATATTCAGATTATTAAAAGTAACTAAGAATGTGTTTCCCATAAGCTCATAACGCGGTAATGCTAATAATAGTAATCTTTTTGTAGTGTATTATATGCAAAGTGATAAGTTAGGTATCTTTAATTCCTTGGTCCGGAAACTAGAGAATTTCACCCCGCACCTTGGTCCGGCTACGTGCGTATAATTTACTAACTCTTACATTTACCTCATATTAGACATCACATCGATGTTTGGCTTAGTTATTACTTCACACCAATCGACACTAGACTATTAGATAGTATCACACTAAATCTATGTTGATAATTCTGTTCTTGTTGATTACCTCCTTGGTCCGGCAAGTAGCAACAAGGCGAGTTCTAACGTTGCGCACCGTTAAAAAGACTTCTAGAAGAAAGAATTATCAATGCATGCTTCAACACTTTTCAAGAATTACTTAGTTATTATTCATACTTTGTTAATCACTTATGGTTCCCACAACCCTAGTTATGAAAGTTAGCTACTCATTATCTCAAAAACACAATCAAAATTTATTAAAATAAATTTGCTTGTGTTAATCATTAAAAGTTAAGAACAACAGCTAAACTATCTTTTATTAATCACGAATACAAATAAATAATAAAGAAGAAGAAAGAATAAACCACAATTCTCCGGCCTCCACGGCGGCTCTTCCCAAAGTTCCTAAGCTAGAAGAAACTTTATATTCTGTCTTGTATCTTGGTTCTTTCCCTTAAACAATTATTTCTATGCACTATTTATAGATGTAGGAAATCCTAAATAAAATAATTGAGTCCACCTTAAATTAGGAATTCAAAATCAAAAGGAACTGGATTCCTTTTCCTTTTTCGCCGCGTGAACAGTAATACTACCGCCTCAACATAATTATGCACAATTCACTTGCTGCCACGAGGCAGCAGCAAGAAGCAAGCGTAAAAATTGAAATTCCACAATTTGCAACCATCATTTCCTTTTATATATAAATATATTATTTTATTAAATTTAATCTATTAAGCTGCCTGCTTAATTTCCTTCTTCAACCTTCCATCTTTAATTTGTTTTAGCTCCAAACTTCTTCATTTTCCCACCAATTTAATCCTACAAATTAAATATACCATTTAACACAATTCAAAAAATTAATGCTAAAAAAGGACAAATATAAATAATAAATGTGAAGAAACAATGATTAAAAATATGTATATTTAGCCTCACATCAGACATCATTAAAAAGGTGAAGCAGTGAACATATTCAAGTTAAATGCAAGGCAATAAAGAATTCAGGGCCTTGGGCCACACAAAACATGTGTATGTAAGCATAAAGAGAGGGCATAAACATAAATAACATTAGATCATAAATATTGACCACTGTAGTCAGTCAAAACAACACAAAGCCACAAGAGTTTAAATCAGGATTGAAGAACAAAGAGGGAAACTAGGGAAACAAGACACTCTTAGGACGGAGGGGGAAAGGGATTAAGGGTGCGCATAAGCATAGACAAGCTCTCATTTACATCTTTATGAGCCTTGATAAGTTGCTTGTTGAGAGCCTTAACTTCCTCACTGAGTGAGGCATTTGTCTTCAGCAACATAGTATTCTCATCCCTCAACTTTTGCAACACCTGCTCATTTCCATCACTGGTACCAGGTCCCCTCGAAACCACCTTCTGTAATTCTGACTTCAGTTTAGCGATTTCAACCTCCTTGTCATTCAGAATTCCAGTGAGATCAGTCACTTCCCATTTAAGAGTAGCCTACTGCTCTAGAACATCTGCCACTTGAGATCTACCCATAGCTTTTCCTTCAACACACTCACATTCCAGTAGGGTAGCAGCAATGAACATCTGTTTGGTGGTACCATGTACCCTTCTTCCCAAAGGCAATTCGAAGTGGTTGAATACAAAATTCAGCAAGTAACCATATCGAATCCCATGTTTTGCCTTTTTCCAAGTCATTACCCTGTGCATGTGTTCCAGCATAATGGCAGGGAGGTTGATCTCTTCAAGTTCATCAAGCTTCTCCATGAGAAAAAGATCAGCAATAGATGCCACTGTTCTCTTTTCAGTTCTGGGCACTAACACCTTGTTGATGAACTCAAAAGGCAATTGATATTCCCCTTTGAGAAACTTTTTCGATAACCCTACATTCTTGACATCTCCACATTTTGTGGCAAGTTTTGTGAAGTCACCGGATGGTTTACAACCTTCAATCATTCGAATTCTTTCCACAAGAACCCCTAAAATAATCCCCAATATTTCTTCATCCAAACATGTTTCAACATTCTTGACAATAGTCGTGATTCCACCACCTTCCAGAAGTTCCATTTTGTAGAAAAATTCATGCACCTCAGGTTTGTGCAAGTACGGAACTGGTGGTTCAAAGAGATGGTTCCAACCTTGAATGGAGACAACATCAAAAAGATTTGACCTGCCAAATTTGGTTAGGATGTCAGGGTCAAAGACTCTGCCATTCAAAACCTTTTGGTTCTCCATTGTTGTTATCTGCTCCTCCCTTGTCATTTCCTTTTCTTCACTTTGTATTTGCACCCTGGGACCTGGTCCCTTTACGAATTTTGATTTTTCAGCCACCTATTTTCTAACTTTCTCCCTTTTCACTGAGGATTTCTTTGCACTCTTCTCACTTCCTTTTGATTTAACCCTTTCTTTCTCACTTTCTTTTCTTTTCTTAGTCACATAAGCAACAACATCCTCTGACTCAGTATCACTAGATCTGATAGGGAGAGGTGTACAGGTAGGTTTTTCATGTTCAATGCCTTCCCTCCTTCTTTTCCTGGCCCCTTCTGTTTGAACTCGGCTTGCTGCTATGGCACTCGTTTCACCAACTCCACAAACTAGAGTCGAAGAAGTTTCATCTGGAGGGGATATGGAGAAGTTGAAGGAACAAGGGTTTTCAACTTCTTGGGAGATAAGAGTCTGGGAAGAAGAGACGGAGTTAGACATTTTGGGAGAGGAAAGAAGATACTTGAAAAACAATTAGAGAATCAGAAGGAAATAACTGAAGAGATTTGAAGAATTTGATTCTCTAATACTTAGTTTTAGATAGAGTTAAAAGGGTATTGAGTCCCTAACATTAGCGAACTTTGGTTTAAAAGTGAAAAGACACTTGAAACTGACGCGATGAATGAGCGAGGGACGCGTGGCAGTGATGTTGACAGGCAGTCAGTGTAGTGTAAGTGATACTAACCTCATGAGGACCAGGTCCCATTTTCAGTCTATAACCCTGCTTGTATGATTAGATCTTCCCTTCAGCTAAGCATACCATGAGTGTATACCTGCATTAAGGTATCAGATGTGAATTCTTAGATGACAACCATTAAAACAAGTATAGATACCTGCCCTCCTTAACATAATTAAAATGGAAGATTTTTGTGCAAACTTATCGAGGAATCAGGTGATCTTGTGCATCCCCAGCCTCATCCTGTTTTTAATGAAACATTCTTTACTCAAGGGCTTTGTAAAGATGTCAGCCAATTGATCTTCAGTCTTGCAAAATTTCATCACCACATTTTGCTTCTCAACATTGTCCCTCAGGAAATGGTGCCTCACATCATCTATGTGCTTTGTCCTCTTGTGCTGCACATGATTTTTGGCCATATTCATTGCACTGGTGTTGTCACATATTAGAGGAATTGTGTCTGTGAGAACATCAAAATCTTCCAGCTGCTGCTTTATCCACAATAGTTGTGCACAACATGATGCAACAACCACATACTCTGCCTCTGCAGTAGACAATGCCACAGAATTTTGCTTCTTGGTTCCCCATGAAATCAAAGTTGATCCCCGGAAGTGTGCCATGCTTGATGTGCTTTTTCGATCAACTAGAAAACTTGCATAATCAGCATCAACATAACCTATAAGATCAAAAGAGTCACCAGTAGGGTAGAAGAGGACCAGGTCCTGAGTTCCCTTCAAGTATCTCAGGATACGTTTGGCTGCCTTCATGTGAGACTCCTTTGGTGCTGCTTGAAACCTTGCACACATAACTACGCTGAACACTATGTCTGGTCTGTTTGCAGTGGGGTATAGAAGTGATCCTATGATTCCCATGTACATGGTTTGATTTACCTCTATACCATATTCATCTATATCAAGTTTCACACTTGTGCTCATGGGAGTATCCAACACATTTGCTTCGAGCAGATTGAATTTCTTGAGCAGCTCTTTGATGTACTTCTCTTCGCATATTGAAGTGCCTTGACAGGACTGTTTGATATGAAAGCCTAGAAAGAAAGTGAGCTCCCCCATCATGCTCATTTCGAATTCACTACTCATCAACTCAGCAAACTCTTTGCAAAGTGAGTCTGAGGTGGCTCCAAATATGATGTCATCTACATATACTTGCATAATCAACAACTCCTTACCTCGGGATTTTAAGAACAAGGTATTATCAATCTTACCTCTTTTGAACCCATTGGCAAGGAGGAACTTTGACAGGCGTTCATACCAAGCTCTGGGAGCTTGTTTTAAGCCATACAAAGCTTTATCCAATTTCAGCACATGATTTGGCAGTTCTGCATTTTCAAAGCCTGGAGGATGTTTGACATACACTTCTTCTTTCAAGTTCCCATTCAAGAAAGCACTCTTGACATCCATTTGAAATAGCTTAAATTCCATGTAAGCGGCAAAGGCTATTAAGATTCTGATTGCTTCCATTCTGGCTACAAGATCAAAGGTCTCGTCATAATCAATCCCCTCCTCTTGGTTGTACCCCTGCACCACGAGCCTTGACTTATTTCTGGTAATGGTCCCATGCCATCAAGTTTGTTTCTAAAAACCCATCTTGCCATAATAACAGTTCTGTTGAGAGGTCTGGGGACCAGGTGCCAAACTTTGCTCCTCTCGAACTGATGAAGTTCTTCTTACATTGACTCACCCAATCTGCATCCTGTAAGGCTTCTTTGATGTTCCTTGGCTCAATGGATGACATAAATGCTGAATAGGCAACTAGATTTCTTGTCCTGGATCTAGTTTGAATTCCAGAGTTAAGTGGAGAGATCAGATTGTCCAATGGATATGAGGATTGATGTTTCCATCCTGACTTTCTAACTAACTCCACTTCAATTTTAGTATCAGATTAAGCATTATCATCTTCATGATTTTGGAATGGAACCTCCTGAGTAGTATCGGAGGGACCAGGTACTCCTGTGAGATCTACAACAATTTCCTTTGTGACCTGTTTGTTTCCAGGGTTTAGGATGTCCTTGTCTTCCCTTTCCTTGATCAACTCCTCAATCTCATTGTCTCCATTGTGATCATCACTTTTCTCAAATTCATCAAAGGTCACATGAATGCTCTCTTTAACATAGAGAGTTCTTTTGTTAAACACTCTGTAAGCTTTGCTAGTGGAGGAGTATCCCACAAACACACCTTCATCACTATTGGCACCAAACTTACCCAGATCATCCTTTTCATTATTTAGCACAAAGCATTTGCACCCAAATGGCTTAAGGTGGGCAATTGAAGGCTTTCTGTTGTTCATCAATTCATAAGGTGTCTTCTTTATCATAGACCTTATAAGGCACCTATTAGTAACATAGCATGCTATGTTGACTGCTTCTGCCCAGAAGTTCATAGCCTGCCCTGAGTCAATCGACATAGTCCTTGCAATATCAACCAGAGTTTTGTTCTTTCTCTCAACCACTCCGTTTTGTTTAGGGGTTCTTGGTGTAGAAAAATTATGATTGATTCCAATTTCAGCACAAAAACTTTCAATTTGAGAGTTCTCAAACTCTATCCCATGGTCAGATCTAATACTAGCAATCTTGCAGTTGACCTTCAGTTGAATTGCTTTGGCAAAAGTAATAAGAGTTCCAACAGTCTCATCCTTTTTCCGCAGAAACATATTCCAGGTGTACCTGGAGAAATCATCAACAATCACAAGAATATATTTTTTACCTCCTCTGCTTTGAATTCTGACAGGTCCACACAGATCCATGTAGAGAAGTTCCAAAGGTCTGGTAGTGCTCACAACCTTTTTTGCCTTGAAAGAAGATCTTGTTTGTTTGCCTTTGCATAGGCGTCACAGACTTTGTCATTTGAGAACTTCGGCTTTGGTAGTCCGCGGACCAGGTCCCCTGTAACAAGCTTGTTAAGTAGAGGTACTGACATGACCCAGTCGTCTATGCCAAAGATTTGCATCATCAGTTCGAGCACTCAAACATGACAAGTTGTCTCCTTCAACAGAATCAAGATCAACAATATACGTATTCTTGACTCTTTTTGCAGACATCACAATTTTCTTAGTTGAACAGTTTGTAACCACACACCTTTCAGACATGAACTTGACTTCATTTCCCTTGTCGCAAATTTTAGACACACTTAAGAGATTAAACTTCAGACCATCCACATAGTGTACACTGTCTATGGAATGATCTGCAGTTCTTCCTATCTTGCCAATACCAAGATTAAAACCTTTCTTTCCACTGCCAAATGACACACCATCACCTTAGTGTGCTTCCAAAGAGAGGAAGTTTAGAGTATTTCCAGTCATATGCCTTGAGCATCCACTATCCATGTACTAGCATTGATTATTCCCTCTCTTCTACACAAGAATCACTTATTAGACTTAAGAACCCACTTCAAACGGAGTTCCCAAAAACTGTCAAAAGTTTTAATGAGAAACCTTCCTGTCCATGGAGGTAAAGTGTTCTTGCTAAAATGGTAACTAGGACCAGGTTCCCTTTTTTTTTCTCAACAACTTTTCTTGATTTAAGAAACCTCTCCTGACTTCCTTTTACTCTTATCAGCTTCTCACACTTCTCTTTCAGATGACCATTTTTGCCACAGTGGGTACACAGCAAATTGTCTGAAACTGACACATATTTACTATGTGGGTTGTAAGGAGGCTCTATTTGTCTACAACCTATCCCCTTCCTGCTGTTGAACTGTTGGTTTGCTAAGTTAGTGAGGATCTTAGAGGAGTCAGTCCACTTGAGAGAGTGGTTCAGTTCCTCTTTGATCTTACTTAAGTCTTTCATTAGTTGAGAGTTTCTTTCTAGGGAGCCAGTTAACTTAGACTCAAAAGCCTTACGTTTTTCTTCTAGTTCAATCTCAAAGTTACTGAGTTGTTGCTTCCCACCTTTAGAGGTACCAGGTCCCTCATTGGGTTCCAGACTCTTAGTATCAATGATACTTAACCTGACACTCAGTTCAGACATTTGAGAGTTAACAGCTAAGTTTTCGTTCTCACAAAGACTCAACATTTCATTAGTCACCAAGTTTTCAGCGGTTAGTTCATCAACAAAGTCAATCAATAGAGCAACGAGTTTTCTCAATCTATTGATAGGAAGAGTATGTAGGTCATTTTTGAGGTCAAGAAGAGTTACCTCATTTAGATCCTCTTCATCATCAGATTTTGCCATTAGAGAAAACATGGAGTTCTAGATGGTCTCATCATCCTCCATAGACATCCTCCGGACTGTCTATCTCTTCCTCAAACTCACTTGATGTGTTACCCCACACTGCTAGAGCTTTCTTCACCAGTTGATCGGCATGAGCTTTCCTCTTGGCATAGTCTGGGACCTGGTCCCTTCGGCGAGGTCTGAACTCCTGAGTTTCCTGCTTCTGACTAGGGCAATCCCTCATAAAGTGACCAGGTTTTCCACATTTGTGACAAAGATCATTTGCATTGGCAGTTCTACTGGTTGAAACTTTCTTTTGAAAACCTCCATGCTTCTTGATGATATTCTGAAACCTTCTTGTGATGTAGGCCATTTCATCCTCCTCCTCAGTTACATCATTTTGAGAAGTTTTCAAAGCAATGGATTTCTCCTTCTTTCCTTCCTTCATAGTCGTGCCCTATTTCTTGTTTAGCTCATAGGTCTGAAGATTTCCGATCAGTTCGTCTATGGGCAGAGTCATTAGATCTTTGGCCTCTGTTATAACATCAACCTTGCTTTCCCAAGACATTGGAAGAACCTTGAGAATCTTTCGAACGTGTTTGCTTACAGGGATAGGCTCACCCAAGCACCTAAGTTCGTTGGTTATGGAAGTGAATCTTGAGTTCATCTCAAAGATAGTTTCATATTCTTTCATGCAGAAGTTCTCGTACTGAGTCGTAATCATATCGACCTTAGACTATTTTACTCGTTGTGTTCCTTCATGGGCTATTTGAAGACAGTCCCATATCTCCTTGGCAGTCTCACAAGCTGAGATTCTATTGTATTTGTCTACTCCAATTCCACACACCAGAATCTTATTTGCTTTGTAGTTCTTTTATATCTTCTTCCTATCTGCTTCATTGTACTCTTTTCTGGTTTTGATAGCTGTAGTGGTGATCTCTCCATCCTTCACCTCCTTTGTAGGAATATATGGTCCATCAAGAATGATATCCCACAACTCAGTGTCCTCAGCGTTGATATAGTCATGCATTCGATTCTTCCACCAGCCATAATATGGACCATTAAAACGTGGTGGCCTAGTAGACGACTGACTTTCCTCCATATTGGGTGGAGCAGCCATTCCTTCTGGATCTTTTCTTTTCTTGGTGTTAACCAAATTGAAAAGTGAAGCTCTGATACCACTTGTATGCGTCCACTAGTCTAGATGGGACCAGGTCCTCAGCACAGTTACAATAATAGAAAATAAACAAAGTACTGAAAGTAAAGATTGCACACACAACTTTACGTGGAAACCTCCTTGCTCAAGGGAGTAAAACCACGACCTGTTCTCAACAGGACTTTTCAAACTGCTTCCACTAATCTTCTCCAAGCAAAATTAAAAGTCAGTTTACAAAATAAGATTAGCCTGCTAATCTCCACACTAAGCAATACCTCATATCACTTAGCTGAGCCAGAGCAGATACAACACTGCCCACTATACTAATCCTAACCGATTAATATAGACTTTAGAGTAAGAAACTAAGTTACCCTTAACCTAGTTCTTACAATGATTCACACAAGATTGAAACGTTTCTTTCACAAGTGAAACGAATCCTACAATATAAACACGATTACAAGCAAACAAAGTAACAGCTGGTACAGGAAGCAAATGAAGCACTCTATCAAGTCCCTACTTTTTTTGAAGCTTGAAATGACTCTCTTTGAATGAATGATCTTTTTGTTGTTTATGAGTTGAATATATTGGACAAGAAGAATTATTATCCAATGTACAAACACCCTCGTCGCTTCTAATTGGTGAAGTACTCTGCAACTTCACCAACTTTCTGACGCGGACAACTTTTACAGTTATTCAGCACTTTGACCACTGGACGAGTATTCATACTCTGCAGAGGACCAGGTCCCTGCACTTGTGAGAAGACCATCAAAACATCTAGGAGCATTAGCACTTATCATTACCTATAGACTACAAACTTGTCACTATGTTGTTACTGAAATACAATGAAGAACTGAAGTCCTTTTTTCCCCTTCTAATTTTTCTTCATTAACACTTTATACTTTATATGAAGTTTTTGGGGGTTCTAATATTGCAGCTCCTACGTTTTGTCAAGGTCTCACAGTTGCCTCAACAACTGAATAAATTAAAGCTCTTGCAGAAAGGAACCAACTCGGAAGAAAAGAAGTCATCAGTAACTCAATAAATTAAAGTCCTTGACAAAAGAAAGTAACTCGGAAGAGCAGAAGTCATCGAACACGATGGATTTAAAGGCAAATCTGAGAACATTTTCCAGCACAGAGAATTCACAGAAGAAAAATCAGACGATGTAGGGAGTTAAGCTCCTCGATGTCGACATGTATGCTTCATTATAGGGGCAATTCGGACAATTCACTTCAGCCTTGGTGGACTCTACACACGTACCTCCTTTTTTTCCACGTAGAAAATCACTATCTCCCTTTCCCAGCATTTCATTAGTACTCCTCCAATGTTATCCAACAGAAAATCACAGCTTCCTCAATTGCTTCTGCTCCTGCTCACTGAAGTTTTCCACTTTGCTTCTGCTCGCTGCTGCTTCTTCGATTCAGGTGAATATCTTCGTAATAAAAGAACCCAAGTTCTGGAAAAATGTTAGAATTTGGCTTCTTTATACCTTTACTCAGCAACGATTTCTGATTGTCATTCGTTTTCAGGATTTTGCTATAACCCAAGCTCTATGTTATATTTCATAGCTTCCTTTTGGTTATTCTGATTGTTTTTGAATTTTGTTATTTAAATTGGTCTGGTTCCTTAAGTTTTCTCAGGTTTTCTACCTTCATATTCCTGATTAATTACATAACCCTAAATTTGAAACTGTTAGGGATTGTAGTTGTGGAAAAAATTGCATTCTTAATAAATAGATAGGCAGTGAGTTCATGACAATCGAAAAGTGAGGCAAAAACTAAATATATACCAATAAACTGCTTAGCGTACAAATGAACCTTCATCAGTACTGGCCTTTGCTTAATTTCTTCTCCCTTATTTGTTAGTTTAGCTAAAATTTAGTATTATAGAGGTAGATTAAATATTTAAAGTTTATGAATCGCTATAACAATCCCAAGTTAGTTAATATGTACTAACAAAGTTCGCTTTACAACTTAACTTTTACAATTAAATTGTATTCAAAGTAGAACCGTGTTATGCTACAACAATATTCAGGGTATAGAATAATAGTATTTACTACTGTATTCAAAGCATATAACTATAGTATGTACAACAATATTCAGGGTATAGAATAATAGTATTTACTACTGTATTCAAAGTATAGAACTATATTGTGTAGAATTGTATTCAGAGTAGCAGTACTCTGATCAAAGTATAAAATTTATAGAAAGAAATATGAATGCTTATTTTACGAAAAGGTTTCTACGTGCGCAGTTTCAAACTAAAAAGTATGTTCAATCTTTTCGCAATTCGTTGGTGATAGCAAGGTTTTTTTAGTTTTACTCGAGAGAGATAGTATGCGCTTGTTTAATAAAGTTGAAGAACATGTTCTGTTGCTCTGCTCTATTCAATAATATTATCTTGAAAGGTTTAAAAAATGGATGTTAAAATTTGGCTTCTTTATACCTTTACTCAGCCGTGATTTTTTATTTTCCTGCGTTTTTGGAGTTACGTATATAGGCGGTTGGCGATTTTTCCTTCTCAGGAGAACCCGGCTATTTCAAAAAATCTAACCCAGCATTTTTGGGCATTGATATAGTAGAAAATAGAATGGTCAAATTTCACTTCTTTATGCCTCTACTCAGTTGCAATGTACTTATTGTTTTTGGTTTGCTGGATTTTCTGTATTTTTGTTGTCTGTGACTTCGGCGTTCATGTTTCTCCCTAACCTACACTCAGTAGTTATTTGAAAAAAAATATTTCTCCTTCAATGCTTCTCCTATGGTTAAAAAAGCTTTGGTCTTGAAATATCAGCCTAAGTCTTGTCACTGCTTCTCCTATACAGCTATGCTTAAAAAAGCTTTGATGTTGAAATATCAGCCTAAGTCTTGTGCTGTAATGATAGCTTTTCCTTTTCAGTTTAACTCTACTTTGTAAGAATTGAATAAGTTGAAATATTTAATATTGTTATCTTGAAAGGTAAAGGCTTACTACCTCTTTAATTAGTTCTTGACTACAACTTACATTAGGGGGTGTCGAATAGATGGGTTGAGCTGAAATTATGTCAGTTGAATGAGCTAAATGAACAAACGAGCATGTTGTAACCTGAAAAGTTCATCTTAGCACATTAGTACTAGCTAACTAACATCAGATAGGCACAACACAACACCGAATGAACACAACACACAAAAGGTATTTCCAGTAAAACATGAAAATATGCAGCAGCTGAAAATAACCAAATTAGACCAGATTAAACTAGCTTTCAATTGAGCATTTTCATTCATGCATACATGTTTTGTTTGTGGTGTGTGAAATTTCTTGGCTTCCTGTATGCAGATGACACGTTCAGAGCAAAAGAAAAAACGTCCATGTTTGTCGAATACAAACGCTAAAATGAAATTCAATCGACGCAAAAAATATAAAGAAATGTTGCCAGCTCAAAAAGAGACATTACTATTACAAAGGTGTACAAGAGTCCTCTAATCAACAAGACGTATTCTACAAGTTTCTGCCTTCAATAACTCTGTCAAGTCATTATCTTCCACATCTAATTCACCGTTTATGTCAACAGAAGGTTAGCAAGTCAAATTTACGCTTTTTACATACATGTATGTTTCTGAATGCATATGTTGTTTATATACATGCATGATCTGCTTTGACGCATTTCATATTTATTTATTAGCTGCTACATCTGAAGCTCATTCTTTAGTTGACACTTCTCCAAAAGGGAAAAGTTTGTTTCACCCATCTTCTGTCTTTGAAACAGGCGAGTATAACAATTATATTTTTTTTGGTAGCTTCCAGATTCCATAAGACATTTGTTGCTCTAATTCATAACTACTTTTATAATTAGGATCCACATCAGCCACATCTCCTGACTCATGTACTGTTACCTCGGCCCCTGTTTCAAATACAGGTTTGTCTTAATGTCAACATAGAATAGTATTCGCATTTCCCTTACATAGAATAGTATTTACTATTTTCCTCTCACCTCTAACCACTTTTGTGATATTTAGGAACTAGGCCCAACAGAGGTCCTCACATAAATGTTAATGAATCTCAATCTAAGTATACACCTCTCGAAGTTATCCCAAATTATAAATTTTGCGGTGCAAAATGATTTCAGTATGAATCGCCTGGATTTTGTTGCGATAACAGCTCAATTAAGCTTACATCACACAAAATGCCTATAGAACTACGAGATTTATTTTTAAATTCTTCCAAAGAGTCTCAACATTTTCGAACATATGTTAGGACATACAATAATATGTTCGCTTTTACTTCACTTGGGGTAAACTATGACAAAGAGTTAGCTAAGAGATATCATGGTATTTATACCTTTAGAGTTCAAGGGAAAATGTACCACTTTATTGATGATTTGTGCCCTGTAGCAACTGGCAAGGGAAAAAACCTACAACTATACTTCTATGACAATGAAAATGAGGTGGCAAATAGAATTGTTGCACTAGAATTCAAGACACTATGATAATAAAATTGATGAATATACTACAAATTAATCCATACTCTTTCTTCATAAAATCTCTAACTGATGTACTAGAACTATCACAATTTTATATTGCACTGAAATGTGATTCGGGTTTAGATCAACGAGTATAGAACCTACCTACTACATCAAAAGTTTCAGCAATATGGGTTGACGAAGGAGTACATACTATATTGAAACCTCATATTTGAATTTATCCTCACAGTAATAAAAGTCAAATAGTTAATTACTACTATGGATGGTATGACCCCTTACAATATCCACTGTTATTTCCATATGGTCAAGATGGGTGGAATTGTGGTATTAAGAAAATACTACAGTGAAAGAATACAACCAGCTGTCATGTCTCCTGTGAACAAAAATACTTACCAAGTGTTAAAAACATGTGCACAATAGATAACTTTCTTGATATGGAAGCTAAAGTGCTCGAACAAAAAAAAAACAAAATGTCTCTTGTCGTGAATATTATTGCTACAAAATTTAAATGCGAGATGATGAAAATGATGAACTCTTACATACTGGAAGAATTTTCCAACAATATATCGTTGATGTATTCATAAATCTTGAAACACAAAGACTAGATTTCTTTTTCTTCAATCCAGACTTATTTTGAATGGAAGTTTCCAAGGTCTTCTGGATGTCTTGAGACATGGTGAAAGAGATGCTACTAAAATTGGAAAACAAACATTTCTTCCTGCCACATTTACTGGAGGACCAAGAGATATGCATCAGCGATATCTTGATGCTATCGCTTTGGTGCAATATTTCGGAAAACCTGATTTATTTCTAACAATGACTTGTAATCCAATGTGGCCTGAAATAAAAGAACATTTACCTACTGATGAGGCACAAAATAGAGCTGATTTGATTAGTAGAATATTTCGAGGGAAAGTTGAAGAACTAAAAATTGATATACTAAAAAGAAATATCTTCGGAAAGGTTGTTGCATTTATGTACAATATAGAATTCCAAAAATGTGGTCTCCCACATGCACATTTCTTTATTATTCTTTGTAATGAATATAAATTATTGATACCTGAGTCATACGACATAATTATTTGTGCTGAATTACCTGATTCTAATAAAGAGGCTCACTTACATTCAGTTGTTGTGCATCATATGATGCATGGCCCTTGTGGTCATTTGAATCCTACAAATCCATGTATGAAAAGTAAAGGCTACTGTAAATTTAAATATCCTAAAGATTTCGATGAACAAACATCCAAAGGAAAAAACTCATATCCCATTTACAAAAGACAGCACACAGGAGAACTTATAAAAGTTAGAGGGAAATATCTTGATAACTCCTGGGTCGTACCATACAATCCATTTTTACTTGCCAAGTTTAACTGTCATATGAATGTCGAAATATGTTTTGACATTAAAGTTGTGAAGTACCTATACAAATATATTTGCAAAGGACACGATAAAATAGCTTTTTCTCTACATGAGAACGATAAACAAACAGAGGTTGATGAAATAAAAGAATATCAATCTGCTCGATGGGTCTCTCCGCCTGAAGCTACATGGCGCTTATTTGGTTTTTCTATCAGTGAGATGATGCCGAGTGTTTACCATCTTCAGTTACATCTTCAAGGACAACAATATGTTTCTTTTAAAAGCACTGAAAGTATAAATACAATTATGAGAAATCCAATGATTAGAATAACAATGTTAACTGAATTCTTTGTTATGAACCAAACAAATGAGGATGCTCAACAACTTAATCTATTATACAGAGAGTTTCCTCAATACTTTGTATGGTCAACTTCATAAAAAATGTGGACACGTCGAAAACAATGTACAATTATTGAACGTGTTGTGACATGCCATCCAACAGATGACGAGAGATATTATTTTAGATTGTTACTTATGAATGTGAGGGCTCCAAAATCATACGAAGATCTTCGTATGGTCAATGGAACATATTGTACTACATTTAGGGAATCTGCTGAAAAAAAAGGATTACTACATTTTGATAACAGCTTAGTTGACTATATGATTGAAGCTGTAAGTTATCCATTACCATATAGTTTAAGACGATTATTCGCTACATTATTATTTTACTGTAATCCTACTAACCCAAAAGAGTTATGGGAATAATTTGAAGAGTCTATGTCTGAAGATTTTAAAATCTCCAAATGTATTGAACTGAGAGATGTTCAACATAGAGTTTTAAACCATATTAATGATGAGCTACACTCAATGGGACATGATATAAATGAATATAAGCTTGTTCCAGAGAATATTCAACCTTCCGCAATCGAAAAAGAGGCAAAAGATGTTCATTTTGAGATATAAGGGTTTTCGAAGAGAATTTGTTATTGGAGAAAAAACTAAATAGAGAACAATGAAAAGCTTATACTGTAATTGTTGATAGAATATTTCTAATAAAGCAGGAGCATTTTTTATTGATGGGCCAGGAGGAACTGGCAAAAGTTTCTTCTACCGAAGTTTATTAGCAACAATAAGATCTAAAGGATTTGTGGCATTAGCAACTGCAAGTTCTGGTGTCACAGCTTCTATTCTTCCTAGAGGACGAACTACTCACTCACACTTTAAGTTTTCTATTAATGTTGATGAAAATATTGGTTGCAATGACAGCAAGCAAAGCTCACTTGCATGTTTAATTCGGGATGCAAAACTAATTGTCGGGGATGAAGCATCAATGGCTAAAGCAAAAACTATTGAAGCTTTTGATTTACTATTAAAAGATCTGATGGATACGAGAATGCTTTTTGGTGGAAATGTGATCATTTTAGGAGGTGATTTTAGACAAAGCCTTCCCGTTGTTCGAAATGGAAAAAAGGAAGACTTCATTTCTCAAAGTTTATTATACTCAGAAATCTGGAACCAACTTGAAAAATTACACCTATCAGAGAATATGCGCGCAAGAACAGATCCTGCTTTTTCAGAGTACTTGATGAGAATTGGTGACGGAAAAGAAAAACTTAACTCCCAGGATAAAGTTGAAATTCCAAGTTCTTTACTCATTCCTTTTACTACTGAAGAACAATCCTTACAAGAGTTATTTAACGTAACATACCCTAATATAGATTCATTATTTCATGATTCTTCCTCCTTATCTTCTCATGTGATTTTGACAACCAAAAATGATTATGTTCATGAAATAAATGATATGCTAATATCTAAATTTCCAAATACTACAAGATCATTCATTGCAATCGATGAAACTGTTGAACCAAATGATCAAAGTCAGTTTGAAGATTATCTCCATTCTTTAAATCCTGCTAATTTTCCACCTTACAGATTGACTTTAAAAGAAAATTTTCCAGTGATGTTACTATGAAATTTAAATCCTTCTGAAGGTTTGTGTAACAATACACGATTAACATGTTGTAACTTTAAAACACATGTTATAAGTGCAAAAAATGCTAGCAGTGACTTTCAGAAAAAACATGTTTTTATTCCAAGAATACCTTTACTAGCTTCAGAAGATGAAAATTTGTCAATTCCTTTCAAAAGAACACAATTTCCAATACGATTATGTTTTGCTATGACTATAAATAAAGCTCAAGGTCAAACTTTGGATTTTGTTGGAATTTATTTGCGCGAGCCTGTATTTTCCCATGGTCAGCTTTATGTTGATTTATCGAGAACTAAAACTTCAAAAGGTGTGAAGCTACTAGTTCGACCATTGACCTCTGACAGCAACGATGATCACTCAACATACAACATAGTCTATGATGAAATTATTCAAAAAGCGTTCATTTAGCTAACAATGGGTAAGAATTTGTATGCTTAGCTTCTTGTAAAAAATAGTTGACTTGCTCTTCTATAGTTCTATTTTAAAATGTCACTTAAAGCTTTCCTATATAGTAACCGTTCAGATTTCTACAATTTGGTCTATGAATCAACAAATGTTCCTCACAACCACTTCACAGAAACATCAACAAAACAACTAAAAGCTTCTGGCTTTTCATCAGCCGTTGCGCGCTAGCGCGCTAGCCTTTTCCCAACCTAGTAAAGGGGCTGCTAGTTGTAGCTCCATATTCAGGTAACTTTGTTGCATTAACAAGTAAATGTATGCCTTTGTTATGAGAAGTACGAATCTTATTACATGATTATACCCAGCTTACTGAATTGTTGTGTTCAAATTACATTAAGAATGAAGCGAATCTCTAAAAAAAATGAAGTGAATCTCTAAAAAAATGATTTAAGCACAAAATGAATATGTTGTTTTTCCTTGGAAATAAATAGAGGCTTTTCAAAACCATCAACGTAAAGAAACACAGATTCAACACGTACGTCGCCGTAGATGGGAGCAAAACAACACGCGGCAGCTCAAGGAAGAAAGACAAAGGGAGATTATGAATTTACCCTTTTTGGATGATATCCTTTAGAGAAAATGACACGGTTGCCCCTGAATGTTTGTAACTAAAAAAGATCTCTTATGGTGAAATGATGGGTTTACCCTTGAATGGCTGAAAAAACTTGCTCTTAATTAAGAATGAAGCGTATCTTTAAAAAAATGATTTAAGCACAAAATGAATATGTTGTTTTTCCTTGGAAATAAACAGAGGCTTTCCAGAACCATCAACGTAAAGAAGCACATATTCAACACGTACGTCGCCGTAGATGGGAGCAAAAAACACGCAACAGCTCAGGGAAGAAAGACAAAGGGAGAATATGAATTCACCCTTTTTGGATGATATCCTTTAGAGAAAATGGCACGATTGCCCTTGAATGTCTGTAACTGGTAAAGATCTCTTCTGGTGAAATGACGGGTTTGCCCTTGAATGGCTAAAAAAACTCGCTCTTATTAAGAATGATGATGTAATGTAGGTGGACTAAAAAGTTTGAGTGGGTACCCACAGTTCTAACTTGACTATAGAATGGAATAATTAACAATTTTGAGGCTCTTTTAATAAGTTAATTAGGTTGTACTATCCTTTATTCATGATATATACAAAAGACAACAACATATACAAATGGTAAACACCAAAAATACCCTTTAAGTAGTTCTTTAAGCTTAGTTTTTTAAGTCGATCAAAATAAAAGTACACTTTTAAAAGCATAAATATATTAAATGAAACCCCTAAAATACCCCTAACTCAAGGTAGACAAGCACCTTAAATGTCATTTCTATATAGGCAGTAAAGTAAAGTAAAGTAAAGTTAAGTGTGTATATGTATAGAAAATAACAGTTATGAAATTTCTGTATTGCGCAGGGGTCCAATATTTGTTCATAAATTTATTTTGTGAGTCATATTAATTAAATAATCTTTCACTTCTTTCTAGTATTTGAAAATTCGAGTTATTTGTCAAAAATATTTACCAAATAATGACAAATGTATGGATAAATATTATTTGTCAAATTTTTCCCCAAATTTTATTTGGAAAATCTATGGTCAAACGGGCCCTAAGAATGAATGATTTGAAAAATGATTTAGAATAAATAATTAGTGTTAACCGTAATAACATAAAACAATTATGAGTTGCTTAAAAATGTTCATTTTGCGTTATATAATTATTATTTTTATCGAGTATATTATATGGGTTGATTTAAAAAGTTATTTTTTTAATTATTAGTAAAAAAGGAATAATGTGACATAGGAGAGAAAGATGTTTTTCTTTGTCAAATATATTTTGAGGAAAATATGTAGAGTTGAGTGATATTGTAGTCCTAAAAGTTATATTATTAGGCAATTTCCCAAACATGAATGAATATCTAGGGAAATTAAATACTTCCTCTGTTCCTAATTACTTGTCCACTTTTATTTTTATAGTTGTCCCTAATGTTCATTTTGACAAATCAAGAAAGGACAATACTACTTAACAAAGCATACTAAACACGTGGTCAACAAAATTAAACGTGCCTACATTTCTTGCCTTGAGGTTAGATAGATATTTTCGTGGACCCCTTTGCTTTAACTATTTAGGCTTCTATACACTGTTTTTCTTTTATAATTGTGGGTCCAGTGTACAACCTTTTGGGTTTTCACAATTAAAAGCCACTTGCATTTTGTACGAAAAAGAAAGAAGAACAAGCCACTTTAATTTTTGTAAAGCACTATGACCGACATAATTTTGGTTTAATAATGTTGAGTAGTCATTCACATTTACCATTTACTATTCCCTCTGACTCTGTTCAAAACTAATTGTCTACCGTTAACTTGACATATCCTTTAGAAATAATTAATATATAGAAAAGAACTAGTTATGAAATTTCCATATTACGCATGGGTTTAATATTTGTTCACAAATTTATTTTGTGAGTTCTATTAATTAAATAATATTAAATTATCTTATTAAGTGTAATATATATATATATAGGGAGAGAGAGAAAAGAACTAGTTACGAAATGTCTGTATTGCGCACGGATTCAATATTTGTTCACAAATTTATTTTGTGAGTCATATTAATTAAATGATATTAAATTATCTTATTAAGTGTAAAAATAAATATCTATGAAATTATTTATATTTCTAAATTTTAAATGGTATTGATTAAATAATTCTAAATTTTTGCTCTGCAATAAATTATAATATATATTTATGTTGTATTAGTAAATCATTTCATTCTTTTTTCGCATAAATCTAATGTGAAGAGTTCAATTAAGATGTCCATAATTTAAGTATTTTTCTTCATTGATTGTTAATTTTTTACTCAAAATAGTTAAAAAATATACATAATATTAATGACATTCAAAACAATAAAGTTATAACTAAAGATATGAATTTAAAATTAAAGATCATAGCTAAGCGGGTCTGATAAATTCAAAAATATTGTATACTAATTAAATTAAAGTAAAAAATGATTGTTTTTTTTAAAAAAACTTTGGTAGAATAGATTGATATTATTAGTTGGATTAATAGTTTAATCAAATTGTCCGAAAATACACATAGATAGAAAGAATAGAGTGATCTCTGAAGGCCTAAATAGGTGGCACGTGGAGGAAAAAAGCAAAGTGATGTTGCATATAAGTGAAATATTAATATGATAATTTTTTCTCATTAAAAAATAGTACAAGGTTTAAACTACAAAGTGTTGGGTATGTAGCAAGAGTTAATGGAAAATGGAGGAAAGATGAAAAGAGAGGAACTTGGAAAGTTGGGAACTTGAAAAGTTCTCTTATACTTTAGTGAAAAGGCATTTTTCCCTTATCGGTGGAGAAAAGAAAAATAGAAGAGTTTAAATATAGACACACTAGCTCCTATTAATTGTTAAAAGGGTTGGAAAGAGGGACCCCCTCGCGTCGTCGTCGTCGTCACTCGCTCAGCTTCGGCTTAGGCTTCGGCTTTGGAAAATGATTGAGAGATTATTTTTTTGGACAAAGTTTGTTTTAATTATTTAGTTAATTATTTGTTTAATTAATTAAATTAAATTAAATGTCCAAAACGTTTCAATTAATTAGTTAATTAACCGAAACGTTTCAATTATTCAGTTAATTGACTAACCCGACTTGTATCCGCGCGCGACCCATTTTATTTAAATTATTTCCCGTTTTATTTAAATTCCCCGCCGTTGGAAGTGACTGTTCTGAAAGGTTGCAACTTTCAGGAACAGTCATGACCATTTGAAAGGTTGCAAACTTTCATGAATGGCCGTGTGGATTCTGAAAGGGTTGCAACCTTTCGGAACTAGTTCCTCTTGCCTATAAATACATTGATTCTTCAGATTTGTTCCTTACGAATTTTTCTGATTTCTTCTTCATCTTCTATACAAAGTTTCTTCGTGTAATTTACTACTGTTAAGTGGTTCGCTGACACCAGAGTTTTGGGTATCAATACACTGGTGTTGAGATCATTCTATCCTGGGAGGACATATTCCAAATCAAACCTCGGATACTAGAGGGGAATACTTTCCTTAAGGGGACACTGTGCATTCAGTGGACTTGATCTTTTCTGTTGTCTTTTTCCAGATTCTGGTTTGTTTTACAGATTTTAGTTGTTTCGAATTAATCTTTGTTCTTCTATTCTTACTGGTTCATTAAAACGTTGGTTACTTCGTGTTTCTGTAAAGTTTATTGGAATCAGTAATTCTGTTTTATACACATATTGTTAACAATCTTAAGGAAATTATTTTATTTGTTAATCTGTGTTTTTGTTGGAGACAAAAACCTTTGTGGTTTTTATACTCCTATTCTGGTTGCAATTTAAAGTTATTGCTTACTAAGTCTGTATCGATTTTTGTTTATCAGAAATGGAAACCAACAATGTGACAATGGTTGTTGCTGCACCAACCCGAATTGCTGTACCACCAGCAGAGAAACCGGGAAAATTCTCTGGTGCGAATTTCAAAGGATGGCAGCAAGGGGTATTTTTCTGGCTTACCACTCTTGGTTTGCAGAAATTTACCAATGAAGAAACTCCAGTGCCTGCTGCTGAGATGTCAGACAGAGAAAGGTTCATGATTATTGAAGCATGGACACAAGCAGACTTTCTATGTAAGGGTTATATTCTGAGTGATTTAGAAGATGACTTATACAATGTCTATAGTGCAATGACAACTTCGAAAGAATTGTGGAATGCACTTGAGAAGAAATATAAGACAAAAGATGCATGCTTGAAAAAGTTTGTGGTCGCAAAGTGTTTAAACTATAGAATGTCAAATAGTAAAACTGTTGGATCACAAGTGCAGGAACTTCAACTTATTTTCCATGATCTGATTGATGAGGATATGGTAGTAAATGAAGCTTTTCAAGTGGCTGCAATGATCGAGAAGTTACCTCCTTCGTGGAACGACTTCAAGAATTATCTAAAGCACAAACGTAAGGAAATGAAGCTTGAAGATCTTGTGATTCGGCTCAAGATTAAGGAAGATAACAAGACCGTTGAAAAGAAGTCTCGTAAGAGTTCAACAATAATTGGAGTTAATATTGTTGAAGAAGCTCCTACCAAAGGCAAGAAGAGAAAGAAGTCCAACAGACAGAAGTCAGAACAGGCCAAGAAGAAATTCAAAGGCAACTGTTACAACTGTGGTAAGGCTGGTCACAAGTCTTCTGACTGTCGTGCTCCAAGAAAGGACAAAGACAAAGGCAAAAGTCAAGCAAACATCGTGGAAGAGATGGAAGATGTAGATGACCTCTGTGCAATGATCTCAGAGTGCAACTTAGTTGGAAATCCCAAGGAGTAGTTTCTCGACTCAGGTGCCACTCGACATATTTGGTCTGCGAAAGAAGCCTTTGCAACGTACACTCCTGCTGAGTTCGAGGAAGATTCGTTCATAGGGAACACATCAACAACGAGGATTGCAGGAACTGGGAAAGTAATGTTAAAAATGACATCCGGTAAGGTGTTGACTTTGAACAATGTTCTGCATGTTCATACTATTAGGAAGAATTTAGTTTCTGCTGCACTGCTCGATAAAAACGGGTTTAAGTGTGTCCTAGTTAGTGACAAAGCTGTAATAAGTAAGAATGAGATGTTCTTAGGAAAGGGCTACCTCACTGAGGGCCTCTTCAAACTGAATGTAATGGTTGTTGACAGTATTAATAAGAATTCTGCTTTTGTTTACTTATTGGAGTCAAATGATTTATGGCATGCCCGTTTGGGACATGTAAATTACAAAGCCTTGTGAAAATTGGTTACTTTAGAAGTATTGCCTGATTTTAAATGCGATAAATCGAAATGTGAAATTTGTGTGGAAAGTAAGTTTGTTAAACATCCTTATAAGTTTGTTGAAAGAAATTCAAAACCTTTAGACTTAATTCACACAAATATATGCGATATGAAGTCTACACCATCTCGTGGTGGGAAAAAGTATTTTATAACTTTTATTGACGATTGCACTCGATTCTGTTATGTATATTTGCTTAATAGTAAGGATGAAACAATTGATGCATTTAAGCAATAAAAAAATGAAGTGGAGAATCAATTGAATCTAAAGATAAAGATAATTCGGAGTGATAGGGGTGGAGAATACGAATCTCCTTTTGCAGAAATATGTTTGGAATATGGTATTATTCATCAAACTACTGCACCTTATACACCACAATCAAATGGTTTAGTGGAACGGAAGGATAGAATATTAAAGGAAATGATGAATGTCTTAATAATCAGTTCTGGTTCACCGCGAAACCTTTGGGGGGAAGCCATCCTTACGGCTAATAAGATACTCAATAGGGTACCCCGTAGCAAAACACAATCAACTCCATATGAGTTGTGGAAAGGAAGGAAACCCAACTTGAAATATTTTAAAGTGTGGGGGTGTCTAGCCAAGGTAGAGGTTCCTTTACCGAAGAGGGTGAAAATTGGACCCAAAACAATAGATTGTGTATTTATTGGATATGATGTGAACAATAAGGCCTGCCGGTTTTTAGTTCACAAATCTGATAATCCTGAGATTCATGTTAATACGGTAATTGAGTCAGATAACGCTGAGTTCTTTAAACATATTTATCCGTATAAAACTGAATGTGAGTCAACAAGTGAAAGATCTAAATGACCACGGGAAGAATCAACAAAAAATACACTACCTAGTGAGAATCCTAGGCGTAGTAATCGTCAACGGAAACCCACTTCTTTTGGATAAGATTTTGTGGCATTCTTGCTTGAAAATGAGCCTCCAACATTTAAAGCAACTATGTCTTCATCTGAGTCAATCTATTGGAAAGAAGCAGTCAATAGTGAGATTGAATCAATTTTAAGTAATCATACTTGGGAATTGGCTAATCTTCCTCCAGGATATAAACCTTTAGGATCAAAGTGCATCTTTAAAAGTAAAATGAAAGCCGATGGGACTATTGACAAATATAAGGCTAGACTTGTAGTCAAAGGATACAGACAAAAGGAAGGTCTGGACTACTTTGATACATACTCTCTAGTAACAAGGATACCATCAATTAGGATGTTAATAGCACTAGCGGCAGTGCATGATCTTAAAATCCACCAAATGGATGTAAAGACAGTCTTCTTAAATGGAGAGTTGGAGGAAGAAATTTACATGGAACAACCTGAAGGGTTTGTGGTTCCTGGTAAAGAAGAGAAAGTGTGCAGACTTGTGAAGTCGCTTTATGGGCTCAAGCAAGCACCCAAACAATGGCATGCTAAATTTGACCAAACAATGTTGGCAAATAGATTCAAGATTAACGAATGTGATAAGTGTGTTTACATTAAAAATGTTCTGAATCATGAAGTCATTATTTGTCTGTATGTTGATTGTTAATAATGAGTAAAGATATTGACGATATAAATGCTACTAAGCGCATGCTGTCCAGGAAGTTCGATATGAAGGACTTAGGAGTTGTTGATTTGATCCTAGGGATCAAGATTCTCAAAACTCCTCAGGGACTAGCACTATCTCAATCTCATTATATTGAAAGAGTATTGGATAAGTTCAAGTACTTGAATTTCAATGTTGTCAAAACTCCAATTGATTTAAGCTTTACATTTCAAAAGAATGTAGGTGAAAGTGACTCTCAATTGGAATATGCTAGAGTGTTGGGAAGTTTGATTTATATTATGAATTATACGCAGCCAGATATAACATGTGCTATTAGCAAACTGAGTCGATTCACTAGTAATCCGAATCAAACTCACTGGATGGCAATGAACGTGTGTTGGGGTATTTGAAACATACACAACACTATGCTTTGCATTATAATAAATATCATGTCGTGATTGAAGGATATAGTGATGCAAATTGGATCACCAGGTCAAATGAAGTAAAATCCACAAGTGGTTATGTGTTTACACTTGGTAGAGGAGCAGTCTCTTAGAAATCGTCCAAACATACATGTATCGCTCGCTCCATAATGGAATATGAATTTATTGTTTTAGATAAGGCTGGTGAAGAACCTGAATGGCTCTGGAATTTCCTAGAGGATATTCCATTCTGGCCCAAACCTGTGGGACCTATTTGTATACATTGCGATAGTCAAGCAACAATAGGTAGGGCAGGGAGCGTCATGTACAATGGGAAGTCTCGTCATATACGACGGAGACATAACACCGTAAGACAACTGCTTTCTAGTGGAATTATCACAATTGACTATGTGAAGTCAAGCGATAATGTGTCAGATCCACTAACGAAAGGCCTAGTGAGAGAGGCAGTTGAAAGATCATCTAAGGGAATGGATTTACGGCTTAGGACAAGTCAGCATGGCGGTAACTCTATCTAGCAGATTGGAGATCCCAAGAGCTAGATTCAAGGAGAAAAACAAAGTTGTGACTGACGGTTCGACATTGTCAATCAACTCATGATGAAGACAATGTTCAGGAACAAGGTTAAGACTTTAAGGCTTGTTAATGTGTTAATAAAGCTTAAAGTTGTTAATGATTTGCTAAGTTTGACAGATTTGACCAAATAGTGTATCTACGAGATGACACGGTTAGAAATCACCTATGTGAGTGTGAAGTGTAAGCCACTTCAAAGAGAATTTTATGTCAAAAGCCTATTCTCTATACACTCATGAAACCAGGAGGTGTTCATGGCTGAAACGAACACAACTGTAGAACCATAAATGGTAAAGGGTTAATTGTGTGACATATGGTTGTCTAGGTATACACCAAAGCTCGACGGTTCAAAGATATTGCATCTACCGATTGACCGAGTATATCCGACATATGTTCACTACGGAAAGTCCAAGGGGAAACCTACTTATCCAGATGCAATTGATCTTTGCTTGTAAAGTACACACTCGTCTGTGCATTCTTATGTTATAACCATTCCCCATTCCCCATTCATGTGGGGGATTGTTGGGTATGTAGCAAGAGTTAATGGGAAATTGAGGGAAGATGAAAAGAGAGGAACTTGAAAAGTCCTTTTATGCTTTAGTGAAAAGGCATTTCTCCCTCATCGGTGGAGGAAAGAAAAATAGAAGAGTTTAAATATAGAAACACTCCTATTAATTGTTAAAAGGGTTGGAAAGAGGGACCCCCCTCGCGTCGTCGTCGCTCACTCGGCTTCGAAAAATGATCGAGAGATTATTTTTTGGACAAAGTTTGTTTTAATTATTTAGTTAATTATTTATTTAATGAATTAAATTAAATTAAATGGCCAAAACTTTTCAATTAATTAGTTAATTAATCGAAACATTTCAATTAATTAGTTAATTAATCGAAACATTTCAATTATTCAGTTAATTGACCGATCTGACTCGGATCCGCGCGTGATCCATTATATTGAAATTCTTTCCCATTTTATTTAAATTCTTTCCCGTTTTATTTAAATTTTCCTCCGTTGGAAGTGACTGTTCTAAAAGGTTGCAACTTTCAGGAACAACTATGACCATTTGAAAGGTTGCAAAATTTCATGAATGGTCGTGTGGATTCTGAAAGGGTTGCAACCTTTCGAAACCAGTTCCTCTTGCCTATAAATACATTGATTCTTCAGATTTGTTCCTTACAATTTTTTCTGATTTCTTTTTCTTCTTCTGCACAAAGTTTCTTCGTGTAATTTACTGTTGTTGAGTGGTTCGCTGACACCAGAGTTTTGGGTATCAATACACTGGTGTTGAGATCATTTTATCCTAGGAGGACATATTCCAAATCAAACCTCGGATATTAGAGGGGAATAATTTCCTTAAGGGGACACTGTGCATCCAGTGGGCTTGATCTTTTCCGTTCTGTCTTTTTCCAGATTCTGATATGTTTTACAGATTTTAGTTGTTTTGAATTAATTTCTGTTCTTCTGTTCTTACTGGTTCATTAAAACTTTGGAAATGAAACAAGATATTTTGGAAAATATAAAAAATATCTCTCTGCCTAAGCAGACATGTTCACGGAGAAGAACTTACTTGAGTGCAAACTCCCTCTTATATAATTAGAGATAATATTAGTAAAGAAAGTCAGGGTGTTGTCCAGGATCAACAAAAATAAAGTTATATTATTGTTTTACATATGTATTGTTAAAAAATTAGTAAAGATTGTTGTTATAACATATTTTGATCATAAATGAACTAACATAGAAAATTATTTTTTATTTGTCTTTTTATTTTCAATTTCAAATTGCAAATAAATGTAGTCATGAGATTAGGGTAAAAATGAAACATGTCTTTTTACATAGTAAAAATAAATAGAGTAGAAATACTATTAGGGATGTAAATAAGATGTTCAGTCGTTATTTTTTTTTTAAATTCTATCATCTCAGAAAAGCAAAGAAGCAACTTTGAAAAAGCATGAGTTGACCAAAATAGCCTCAAATTGAATATTGATCCCAAATAAACATACTTGTTGACGGAGAAGAGGCTACTTATTCTCCTTTCTTAGTAGTAAAATAAAAATAAAATAATATATTACCTCATATTAAGATATTTGTATATATATAAATATCTTAATATGAGGTAATATATTATTTTATTTTTATTTTACTACTAAGAAAGGAGAATAAGTAGCCTCTTCTCCGTCAACAAGTATGTTTATTTGGGATCAATATTCAATTTGAGGCTATTTTGGTCAGCTATATATATATATAATATTGTTCTTTTAAGATACTTTACCTAGTAAGAACAAGTAAGATATTAATTAGTGTGATTTATAATATTTTTCTTTTACGTAATTTTAAAATAATAATTATTACTTTTTTTATTTTAATTTATGTGGCATTGATAAATTTTGAGAGTTAACTAAAATTCTAATACATTTTAAAAATATTTTTAAAAATACAATTTTAAATAAATAACTGAAGATATTAAGGTGTTGATTATTGTGATATATAATATTTTTAATCATTATGTTTAAATATAATTTAAAATAAAATATAATTGAGAGACTACTAAAGTGAGCCTCACACATTTCAATAAAAACACCTTGAATGCATAAGAGATTTGTAAATATTATAAAAAAATTTAAAAAGAAAATATTATTTAATCTTCTCGGCATTTTAAAAGAACAGAAAAGGGTCATATTTGTCCTTGTATTTTCAGAAAAGGATTATATTTGTCCTTTATTATATTTTTTTGATATATTTGTCCTTGTCATCCAAGTTAAGGTACATATTTGCCTTTGAACCGTTAAGTTTCATATCTCCACTTTTATCATCGTATGTGGCATCTACATCTAGTCATACTATGTGGCATCGAGATGAGAAATTACGTAAAAGCCCATCATCATCTTCCCTACCATCACCACCGCCATTGTCGAAATTGAGAGCATAACTATCTGAATCATACTGAAACTGAGTCGTTTTAGCTGAAGATTTCTTAGGGTTACAGTATTTTCCGATCTTCCTTACCAAATTCTTCCATTTGGGTCCAGCTACAAGTTCAGAATACTCTTTCAATTCCTTCATATTTTTCACTATCCATGAATCTCTGTTTTCTCTTTCTTGGAGCAGAGAATTTGCTTCGCCTTCTTTTTGGGTTGATGCGAAACAAGGGAAGCTAAAACAGCCGCACCAAATCGAAGAGGGTTCTTCGTGAAAATAGGATTCCGTTCCTTCTTGGGCAGTTTCTCTGATGGGTGAATAAGTGTTGTTCATCATTTTACTTGAAAGTTCAGCTGAAAAATCGATCTAGGTGTTCTTCCTTGTGCTCTGTTTAATATTCTTGAAGAGCTATAAAAATTCGATCTTGGTGTGTGTTTTTTGGGATTTCGAGGTGAGGGGTGGGTATATTTGTTGTTCTTCGTTATGCTCTGTTTAATATTCTTGAAAATTCAGCAAAAAATTCAAACTCTGTGTGTGTGTTTTTGGGAGATTTGAGATTTTGGGATTTGGGATTCAATTAAGCAAATCTAATTGTTTTTTTTTTTTTGGAGAAAGTGACAGTAAAATAAATATTAGGAGTTGGGATTAATGGGTTAAATGGGTGATTATAATATTGAGTTGGATATAATAATTAAATTTTATAAAAAAAATAATGTAGATTAAATATAAATATTTGCGTAGGCGCCATGTAGATGCCACATAGGATGATAAAAGAAGAGATATGAGACTTAACGGTTCAAAGGCAAATATGTACCTTAAGTTGGATGATAAGGATAAATATATCGAAAAAGTATAATAAAGGGCAAATATAACCTTTTCTGAGAGTACAAGGGCAAATATGACCCTTTTCCGTTAAAAGAATAATAGTACTTCCTCTGTCCAATAATAGTTGTCCACTATATTAAAAATAGTTGTTCCAGTCCAACAATACTTGTCCAATTTAGAAAATCAAGAGATAATATACTTTTTGTGACTATTTTACTTTTGCTATTAAATACAATTTATCATCTAACACATTTCTCAAAACATTAATTAATAAAATCAAAGAAAAATATAGTAATACAACCCATATTATTTGGGTGATGCTAAACGATCAGAAAATGTGGTCAGAATTTGGTCAAAAATTTTAAAAAAATTATAATATCTTATTTATTTTAAAATAAATTGATCTTTTTTTTTCATTTTTTAATAAAAGGTATTAAAGTTAAAAGGGTAAAAATATGCAAAACGATAAAATAGCATAGATAAAATACCATTTTGGACAAATTCTGATCAAATTTTTTGGCCAAAATAATTTTTCCTTTTATTATTTCTAAGGGGCACTTCAAATTAATAATGGACAATTATTTTTGAAACAAAGGGAGTAGTAAATTGAAAATGTGAATGACTACTCAACATTATTAAACCAAAATTGTGTCGGTTATAATGCTTTACAAAAATTAATAGGCTTGTTCATCTTTCTTTTTCGTACAAAAATTTAAGTGGCTTTTAATTGTGAAAACCCAAAAGGTTGTACACTGGACCCACAATTATAAAAGAAAAACAGTGTATAGAAGCCTTAATAGTTAAAGCAAAGGGGTCCACAAAAATATCTATTTAACCTCAAGGCAAGAATTGTAGGCACGTTTAATTTTGTTGACCACGTGTTTAGTTATGCTTTGTTAGTAATTTTTTTTTTCCGGTTTAACAGGAGATATTTATATATTAGGCTGGTTCATTACAAGCATGAGCGGCATTCCCCATTTTAATAAAACTGGCCATGGTATGTGTAACAATCCTGTTGATCGTTTTATGAATTTTATCGGTACTTTTTATTTTAACTCTTTTCGTAGTTTTTATATGTAATTTATGATTTGTAAAATGAGTGATATAATTTTGCAAATTAAATAAAAAGTTATTTTTATTGCTAATAATAATGAAAAAAAGTAAAATAAAATAAAATAAAAGCGCCAAGCAAAAAAGAAGAATAAATAAATAAATAAGAAATATTATAAAAAATAAGGTTAAACTTTTGTTGTTGCTACAAATAGCAGCAATGCAGTTTACGCAGAAAACAAAAAGAAAATTTACGCAGCGCAAGGAAAGAAAAAGAAAGGGAGAAAATAAAAGGAAAAAACAGAGGAGGAAAATAGGAATTTCATTCCAAAACATCAAGGTAATGATATTTGTCCTTTTCGTTAAATTTTTACGTGATTTTGAACAGGTTTTTAGGGTAGAAATCAAACATGTAGAATTTATACCGAATGAAGCAAATATAGGGTTCTTATAACAAAATCTTGATTTAGGATTGAATCAATATCCACTTTACTTGAAATTTTGCGTGCGAGTTGATTTTATCATGGGTGAACATAATTTGAAAGGAAATTTCAGATTCGAAATGGTGGCTCGGAGTGACTTTTTGACCCAATTTTTGAGCCAAAACTAAATATAGTTTGTGAGTGTCATTAGATTCGTATTCTTATGAGAATTATATATTTGATAGATTGAAGACACGTTGGAGCTTTATGAAAGGGAAATGCGAGATTTTGAGGATTCGTGACATGTATTCAACATCCGAGGTATGTCAGGACTTTTAGACTTCGTTGAAGAATGTTTTTCTAATTAAAGATTTAAAAATGGAATAAACAATAGGTAAGGATGAAATATGGGGATCTCGTACCAATGATGTGACGGATATTACTACGAGTATCGATGTTATAAAGAGAAAGTTTATTATTACTATAGAATGACAGATTGTAATTCGAGAATGTCAAAGCATATGAGCATTAGCTGATGTATTGCTGACTTGATTTCTTTGTCTGATTATGTTTCTTTATTAAAATCGTATATTTGTGATAGTTGAGGTGATTATATATCATACTGATATTTGATTTGTTGAGATGTATCATCATCCCCTTTTATTGAAATCATATTGTGCACATGCATTGATACGTGTTTGAGTATAAGTTGATCACGTGGAGATCGTCTATGTTGGGGATTGTGAGATGTTATGATTATAAGTTGGGCACGTGGAGATCGTCATGCTGGGGATTATTTGTTTATATGATACTGCATTGAGATCATCCACACTGACACGTGGAGATCGTTCGTGTTGGTACATGGCCCTCACGAGTCCTCCATGGGTCATGAACTCTCGATGTATTTTTGAGGAGTATCATGTATATATGGTTGAGAGAGTACTTGACATTTGAGGCATATCATTTCACAGTGTCGCATTGCATTGCATCTCATGACATCCTTCATTCTTGTTTGAGTATGTGCTTTATTGATTTTGGACATTACATGACATTTGATCATTCCTATTGATGAAAACTTGATTGATAAGTATAATGTTGACTTGGAAAATTAAAGGATTATTTTCTTAGATACTCCTGTCACTACTTCTTCGTTGTCGAACTATGAAATATACTAGGTACACATTTTGTCGTGTAGATTGAATTTCAAATTGGAGCGCATTTCATGAAGTTCTTTTAGAGTTGAGTTTTGAATTATCTTGGAGTTGTGGTGAGCTACTTGGTTGTTCCGTGGCCCACACCTCCCTCTATGTCTTTAGTTATCATTTTATTTTAGTACTTAGGATGGAATCCTTATGTCTAGGTTTGTCATTTATTTCCAAACTTGTATCGTAGTTTAGAAGCTCTTGTACTTATGACACTAAATCTTGGGGTGGTATTTTAGGTTTCCGCATTTCATACTTGTTAATGACTTAGTGTTTGGATATTATGTTGTCGCTTATCTTTCTTTGTTAAATATTGAATTGAATTGGTAAAAGTATTGAGTTTGTTTACCTATCGATGGCGAACATAGGTGCCATCACAGCTTGTGATTTTGGATCGTGACAAATTGATCTCAGAGCCCTAGGTTCATCGGTCTCACGAGTACAAAAGTTGAGTCTAGTAGAGTCTTGTGGATCGGTGCGGAGACGTTGGTTACTTATTTTCGAGAGGTTGTGGGACTGTAGGGAACTTCCATTCTTTTATTATTTATCGTGCGTATGTGGTTCATTTTAAGATCTAAACTTCATTGTTTCATTCTCTCACCAATAATGACGAGACATTCTCAAATTTGTATGTCAACAATATTAATGATGTTATGTGGTATAGTTTGAAAATTGTGATATGACTAGTATAATGACTAGCTAATAAACATTGCAACTTTGAATAATTTAATTGAGAAGGTTAGGAATAGTAAGAATGACTTGCTCAAGCTGTGATTTTGACAAGAATATTTCAACTTTGTTGGTTTTATTATGACAATCTCATGGTATAAATATATCAGTAATAGATCAATATTTTAATATTGAAATGGTATAGTATGGATGTAATGAATATAAATGTAATCTTAGTATAATTGATTAGGTAAGGACATAGTAATCTCATGCTACAATGAGAAGTTAAGGAATAGCAAAAATAAAAGAGGTGATTTATGATGAAATATGAGATGATAGAACTTGCTATAAGATTTGTATGAAAGGCTTTCTTTCTGACCTTTGGAGTTGAGGTATACTAAAAAGAATTTAAATAGTTCAAGTTGGATAACATGATAATCACAATGGTAAAGTTTCTTATGATGGGAGCCATAATGTGTGACTAAATATATTGTATTATATTATTAAGCCAAGTTGAATGTCAATCAACAAGGACACTTAAAGTGGTGATTAAATAGTAGAAATTGACACATTTAAACAATGAACTGTCTTTTAGAGATTGCATTGAGGATCAACAATATTAGTTGAAATTAATGAAAAATAGAATTTGATTTTGGGAAAGAATACATGTATGAAACTATGTGGGAATATTCATAAAGACATGATCATAATGGAAAGGAATCACCCTATAAATCATGGATCACAGTTATGGTGGTTGTAAATATTATAAAGTCAGATAACTAACTCCATTGGAGTAATCGAGGTTGTCCCAAGTATTTTTCAGTATGCTCTCGATTTTTGTAGTTTTATTTTGACAATGAATCTACTTTGATTCATGTACCTTATTTTGAATTATGATATGTTTTGTGACTCTCCTTCTAGGTTTGTACATATTCAGACAACCTTAGATGTTTCTTAGTGGCAGATCGATTACATCGATCATAAATTGTTGATTTAATTGCATAAAATATGTGAATGAAATAAATTTTTCAGGATATGCTAGACATTAATATCACATTGAGTGTATTTATTAAAATTCCAGAACACAAATCTTTTTAAAAAAGACTTATCTTTGTGATTGGTTTCCATATCCTTTCGGGTAGATGGCTAAAAGTGATAGGAATTAAAGTTTCCATGAACACATGACAATCATGACTTTTCATACCTATCAATTTTCCTTCATTCATATCTGCCCGCTTTCCTAAATTGGAAGCATAGCCCTCCGGCATCCTCAAATTTTTAACCCACTCAATAATTTCACGTTTCTCATCCAATGTGAATGAAAAGCTGGCTTTGGGCTTAACTATTTTACCATTATGTAATTCCTCCAGCCATAACTCTTTTCTCCTACAATTTTCCTTTATGTCCATTCTACCTTTTGGATTGTCTTTTGTCTTACCCTTAACATCCATCACTGTCTTAAACAAATTGTCAAAATAATTTTTTTCAATGTGCATCACATCAAGATTATGTCTTGCAGATTGTCCTTCCAATACGGCAACTCCCAAAATATGCTTTGTTTGGTCCAATTATGTTCAACACCATATCCAGAAAGTCTAGAAGGTGAAGCTTCTGTAACTTTAGGTAATTGAGAAACTCTCTCCCAAATTTGATGCCCTGTGAGTAATGGAGGTGGGGGGTCACTTTCAACTTTACTTTTCCTAAATGCATTTTTCATCTTTCTAAACTCATGGTCCATTGGCAAGAACTGGTGATGACAATCAAATCATGTATTTTTTTCTGCCATGCTTTAAAGTGAATGCGTTACTATTTTCCATGCAATGCGGACATGCTAGCTTTCCAGCTATCATCCAACCAGACAACATCCTGTATGCAGGAAAATCATTAATAGTCCACATTAAAGAAGCACACATAACGAAATTCTTCTTAGTTGATATATCATAAGTCAAAACGCCTTCAAACCACAATTGTTTGAGCTCATCTATCAATGGTTGTAGATAGACATCAATCAAACTTTTTGGATTACGGGGACCTGGAATAACACAACTTAGAAAGATGTAGGGACTGGTCATGCACATTTTAGGAGGAAGATTATACGGAGTAAGAAATACCGACCAACATGAATAAGGCGAAACAACATTAGAGAATGGTGTGAAGCCATCTGCACACAACCTCAATCTAACATTTCTTGGTTCACTAGAAAAATCAGGATATACATTATCAAAATACTTCCATGCTTCACCATCAGATGGATGAGACAAGACACCCGACGGTCTTCTATATTCACGATGCCATCTCATATGTGGGGCATACCTCATCGATGCATACATCCTCTTTAACCTAAGAATGAGAGGTAAATAATGCATCACCTTAACTGGGACCATCTTTCCAGTCGGAGTCCTCTTATAACGAGCATGTCCACAAAACTTACAATTTTCTAATTCACTAACAGTCTTGTAAAACAACATGCAGCCATTAACACAACAATGAATTATATCATACGTCAATCCTAACTTGAAAACCAAATGCTTTTCCTGATAGAAGTTCTTAGGTATGTTAAACTCCGGATTAACTAGTTCACCCAAAAGATCAACCATTGAGTCCATAGCCGCATTAGGAACATTCCAATCTGATTTAATATTCATTAATCTAACTGCAACTGACATGGCAGAATGCGGACTCCCTTCACATAGTGGACTACTAGACTCTTCTAATTGATCATAGAAGCATCTTGCTTCTTAATTGGGAGCTTCATCAAAATATTGTTCGGGTTCCATCCCACCTTGAACCTCGAAAGCATCATAGATCATTTCATGAACCCTATCATGTTCAACCCTAATTTGACCATGTGGTGCAAGCATATTATATTCATCCACAACCATCGAATTATAAAACATACCATCCAATTCATCTCTTTCTCCATGATCAATCCATACAAAATATCTAGGCTTAAATCCATTACGGTACAAATGAACCATAACTATATCTGGTTTAAAAAATTTTAAGCACTTACATGCACTACAAGGATACCTAACCAATCCATTATTCTTGAAAATGTCAAGTGTCATTGTATGTTCAATAAAATCTCTAACACCGTCAATAAACTCAGGTTTCAAACCAGCACCAGTTTCATATTACATATTATACATCCACAAATGATGATCCATCTAGAAAAATATAGATATTCAATTATATTATAAATTAAATTTATTAATAATTTTACTACATTAATTCATTGTTAATATATATTTATAATAAGTTCAATTTCTAAATTCAGGTTCATATTATAAAAGTTATTAGTTATATATAAAGTGCAAATCCAATAATTAGTTATATATTCAAATTATAATTAAGTTCAATTAGTTCAAGATCTACAAAGTTAAAGCTTAATTAATTAATGAATACTAATTAATTAAGTTCAAGTTCTAGTTAAGTTCAAAATTAAGTTTATATAATTCCTAATTAAGTTTTCAAGTTATTATAAATTATTTAAGTTTGATAAAGTTCTAATTAATTTATATTAAGTTCAAATTAATTAAGGTCAATAAGATTTTCAAGTACCTCAAAATTCTAATTAAGTTCAAAGAAAATCCAAGTTCTAATAAGAATAAAAATTAAGTTCTAATAAATTAAAGTCAACAACATTTCAAGTTCATATTCCTAATTAAGTTCAATTTATAGTAAATTCAAGTTATAATTAATTATAAGCTCTAATTAAGTTGTAATTCAAATCCCTAAATTACCAAATTCAAACCTAGCTAGTCCTAAAATCTCAAATTCAAACTATTTAGTCATAAAATCTCAAATATATTTCAAACAAGTACAAAATCCAAATTCAAACTATTCTTAAAATCACAAATTCAAAGTATAGTCCTAGAATCCCAAAATCAAACTAGAGCTAAAATCCCAAATTCAAACTATTAGTCCTAAAATCTCAAATATAATTCAAACTAGTCCTAAATTCCAAATTCAAACTAATCTTAAAATCACAAATTCAAACTAGTCCTAAAATCTCAAAATCTAACTAATTAACTCAAGAATACCCAAATTCAAACACGTCTTTAAATACCCTAATTCAAACTACTCCCAAAATCTCTAATTCAAACTAGCTTGTCCTAAAATCAAAATTCAAAAACTACTTCTAAAATACCCTAATTCAAGATTAGTCATAAAATACCCTAATTCAAACTAATCCTAAAATTATACAAATTCACTCACAAACTAATAATCCCTAATGCAAACTAACAATCAACAAACACAAATTCAATAAACTAATTACAATTAATAGCTAACAAAATCAAAATATAGCTTAATTTGAAAAAAAATTTTGATGAATTAATAAACCCTAACCTTAAATTAGGAGAAGGAAGGATTGAAGAGAGAGGAGAAGCAGGTGGCGGCGGCGGCGGCGGCGGTAGCTGGTCTGGCAGTAACGGAGAAGCAGGCGACGGCTGGCTCTTTTCTCCGGCAGCAGCAGCGACGCACAGTGGTGGCGTGAGTGAGGAGTGGAGAGAATTTCCAGAAATGGGGCAATGGGGGAAAATTGCAACTTTGTTTTAGATATTTAATGAAAAGCGATGGACAACGTCTCTAAGTCTGTCGCTTTTTAAAACAAATAGTTGACCAATATTTTGACCAAAAAGCGACGGACTGCGAGACGTTGTCCGTCGCTTTTTTTAAAATAGTTGACCAAGTTTTTTGACCAATAAGCGACAGACATAAAGATGTTGCTTGTCGCTATTTTTTTAAAAAATATCTTCAAATAAATTAAAAGCGACGGACAACGTGCATAATATTTTAATTTATATATAATTATTTTTAATAAAAGCGACGGACGGCGTCACTATTTATATTAAATAAATAATTATTAATTATATATATATATTTGGCGTAAAAATTCGCTAAAAAAAGCGACGGACTAAGAGATGCTGTCCGTCACTTTTCGTCAAATAATTTAAAAAATAATTATTTTATTAAAAAGTGATGTACAACGCCGTCGTTATTTTGAGCGACGCCGTCCATCGCTTTTCAGTTCGTCGTTTTTTAGCAGTTTTTTAGTAGTGACTTTCCTTAACTGGACAACCTGACTTCAAAAGGGCATATCTCACTCATCCAAACTCAAAACTTAGCAAACTCGATGGCGTTGGAAAGATAATTCAAAGACCTTTTATTTGCTATCTTTTATCCCACCTAACTCATCTTGTACTGAGAGTTATGGTCATTTTAAGTTGACCCAAAACTCATAACTTAAGCATAACTTGCAAAATTTCAGATTTTGCTATTTCCAATTTAGTTCTTTTCGGAACTCAAGGTGCTACATCTAGTGACCTTAAAACTTAAGAAATTTTAATTTCCTCGGTAAAATCCTACTCACAACAAAGGATGGTTCAAGTCTTAGTTCAAAAATTTTCTGGGGTGTTACAGTATCTTAGAATAATAAATACAAAAGAGGGGACTTGATTTTTGTGGGATATGATAGTTTTCCGACAAATTCTAGCAAATACTTAGATGATGTTTTCTGCTAAGAATGATATTTTAAGGATATAATTTAAATTTAGGGTATAGTTTAAGGATTAATTTAGCTAAAAATTTAGCAAATATACTTATGGAAAGGATTTTAGAATGAAAAAAGAGACAAAATGAAAAAAAATATAGCCTGAATTTTTGCCAAAAAATTTGAAAAAACTTCAATTCTACGAATCATGAAATTCCACAATTAATAGGACAAAAAAACTCTAGAACATATGAAAGAGGATCAATGGAATGAAAAAAAAATAACCTTACTTTTCGCCAAAAATAAATAAAAAAATTTTAATTCCACAAATCACAAATCCCACCATTAATATGGAAAGAAAATGCTATAACATATGAGGGAGTAACAACAACTAAAATAATATCATTAGCCACTTGTACATATTCATAATAATGCTTGGGAAGGCCATTCGCAAACAATACATTAATCCAATGTGAGTAATGTATCAAAATCTTAAATAATGTTGCAATTACATTTGCCACAAGGAACGTATGTTTCTTCTACTATATATATACTTAGAATCTTTATTACAAACATTAGAAGATATAGTTATATATTATGAACGCTAATTCTAAGAGTTGTTGATCCACACATCATTTTTGAATTTTCATTTGGTTCGGAGACAATAACCAGAACTCTCATATTTTCCTTCCCACCTGTTAATTATTAGATCAAATGTAAATTTAAAGTTTAATTAACAATATTCTTCAATAAAGTAAAATATATAATTGGATAAATTAAGTGCAATTGATATACATATTCATTTGAACCTGCAATATTCTTCTTCTTTTATTGGAATTTGAAATTCCAAGTCATGTTCATCGAATGGCTTGAAGATTAAGTCGAGTTGCTCATCGTGAACTTTGTCAAGAATTGAAGGGTTCCACTAAAAATGAAGAAACAGAAGTGTTCTATCAATATTTTTATGTAAATGCATCATCTACTTATTATCAGTTTCAGTATTGAAAAAATATTACTCCCTCTGTTTCACAAAGAGTGATCTGGTTTGACTTAGCACAAAGTTTTAGAAAATAAAGAAGACTTTTGAATCTTGTGGTCCTAAATTAAAGTTATGTCAAATGTACTAAACTGCCCTTCAATCTTGTGGCTTTAAACATGTCACATGGAAAGCTGAAATTAAAATGTTATCAAAAAAGGAAAGAGATCATTCTTTTTTAAACAGACTAAAAAGGAAAGGAGATCATTCTTTTTTAAATGGAGGGAGTACGTACTTTTAGTCGAATAAATTGAATTGACTTTATAGTTATTCAAAATTCTTGATTGGTTAATAAAACTACCAACACTTGAAGGAACAAAGGAGCATACTTATCCTTGTCAATGATGGCAGCCCTTATTCCCTTTAAAAATAAATCGAAGAATTCTATTTTAGATTTTAAATGAGAAATCGCAAATCAAGTGTACTTCTTTGTAAATATGTTTGCTTAATTTTTAAAAATAAATTACCTCATATAAATCATGAGATATTATAGTTTGTAATGTGTTTATCGTAATCCGAAATTCTCTCCTCAAACATTCAGATAGAGTTTGTATCCTCCCTTCTCGTATCTGGAAAAAATAATATTGAGAAAAAGTAAGATCCTTTCTCTTTTGCATATTCATATATTGTTTGTATGAATTATTAGGACTAGTTACCGATCTCAATGTTATTTTCTATCCAATTGGAGATGCTTTCTTTATACTTTTAAGCACTGGCATAATCCAATCATTTTCTTTTTTGCCTGCTTCAGCTTCCTGAAAATTAAAGTTATATCAAGTGTACGTTTTATTTTATATGATTCCATTTCATTGGAATTTCATATATAGTATAATCAATTCTTACAAATGAATCCAGGATCTCCTCCACAGTTTCCCTGGAGAAACAATCATCGATTATGGACAACCTACAATTGATTTATGAAAAAATGCATCAGTGTGAATATCCTCACAAGAACAGTTTGAAATCATGATACATTACTTGCTCAAGACACTTGTCTCATCTATTTGAACATTTGTAGAGAATTCGTCTATGACATATCTAAATATAGTATCCTCTTCACCGTTGTTTATGCTCAGTAAACTCTTCTCTAGCTGAAATAATTTGTGTGAAGGTACAAAATGAGTTACTAATCCAGCAGCAACCATTTCTTTGCCCTTCAATTTCACTCCTGTTAAGCCCAAGTATTCCCCTACATACATTTAATAACATCACATATATATTCAAAATTTAAAAATACAGTCTGGGTGATACCCTAGGTTTGCTTCGGGAGTGGAACAAAACTGCAATTGTTCAATCAATCAAAATGAGATTCATTCTCTCTAGTCCATCATAATTGAAATTTTGAGCTCTTTTCCGATAACAAGCATTAATAATTGGTACTAACTACTTTTTCAGTGACGATGGAGAACTTCATTGGAACCATCAAGGATACACCTCCACCCACTGACATTCCATGGACAAGAGCGATATGTGGTTTCTTGTAAGTATGAATGTGGTAGCAAAGCCAATAAATTCTATAAACATCTTCAAGGCAAAAATCCCCTTCAAAGACTATAATTTACTCAGGATTAAAATATGAAATAGTGAACAAGTAAAAATGAATAGAGTGAGTAATTATATATAAAGAAAAAAATAGTTACTTGTGTTTCGTCCATCATATATCCTTTGCAAGTCCCCACCAGCAGAGAATATACGGCAAGCTCCCTTTATGCAAATCGATTGAAATTGTTAATAATTAACTAAGCAAATAACTAATATAGATACTACTTAATTACCTTGATGATTATAAATTCAGCATTATGATCTTTCTCATATTTCTCCAATTTCTGCACAAGCATTAATGCCTAATGAAGAAAATTTTATAATTAAATGAACATATAGCTAGTAGCCATTTTAACAATGTGTTTTTCACTTGAATAAGTAATTGTAGATGCTTCATACCACTTTGCCTGATATAAAATTTAAATGTTTAGGCCGATTTAAGGTGAGCATTCTGGTGCGGCCAATTTTGTCAGCAATAACAACCTGACGAACACAAAAATAAATAGCCTCAGTTTGAACATAATTAAGTAAATAACAGTATGTTCTCTCTGTTTCGTTTCAGTACTTCTGGAGGCATCGAAGACATTATGATAGAACTCGGAAGATATGTTATTCCCATAGCAACTATTAGACTCAAAGAAGAGTGATGGAATATTGTAAACAATAATTCTTAAAGGATTTACAATAGACTTAAAATTTGGGCATTACAATCACAGCTCCATCCATCCGTCATTAGAGGTCTCGGGTTCTGAATTCTTAAAGGATTTATAATAGAGTGAAAATTTGGGCATTACAATTACAAACAAATGTGGTGGGATGGATGGAATCCTTCATTATTAATTAAAGCTTTCGAGTACTAAATTCTTATTGGGGAGTGTTTCAACCTTAAATGAGTACTTTTATGCGATACAAATCTAGATTTAAATGTTGAAGTTAAAATTTAAATGTTCTATGTTATGCAATCAGAGTATCATGTTTATCTTGGGTTATAGTATGTTAAAAGTGATTTTTCTTTTCATGATTTATTCACTTGATGTTGCTGGTGAACATTTAAATTTGCAAGGATAATTTTATTTGTTAAAGAATTAATTAACACGTTGTGAAATCAATATTTTGGTTTAGATTTTAAATGAGATCTAAAAGTTTGGCATGAATAACAAACTATTGGAGGTGATGGGCTATTAATTGGAGTAATTAAGTTGAAAACAAACTTAATTAGGTCTAGATATAGTTAAAGGCCTAATCTAAATCTATATTTGTATTTAAAAACTACATAATTAGATATACATTCATACCATATCTAAGAATTTCATTTATAGTTTTAAAAAATGTATATGCTATCTCACTATTTAATAATGACATAATACATAAATGTGTCATTTAACTTGACCTCATTTTACATTTATGTCCTCTAACTTTGGGTGTGCACAAGTAGATACTTTAACATGTAAAAGGTTGAACAAGTAAACACATGATTTCTAGTGGCATAATACATATAGGATATCACGTAGGATGAAACTTTTCATGTAGAATGTGTGTCTATTTGTTCAACTTCTTACAAACTTAAGTGTCTACTTGTGCACACCCAAAGTTGGAGGGCATAAATGAGAGCTGGTGTAACACCTCGAACTTCGAAAAAAACTAAAGAAAGGTTTGTACAAGTCAACCATCAGTTTTTCGTTTTAGGTCAGCTTCAATCGAGCATATTTTTTATAACATAAAGAATTAGGTGTCCCATGACCTATCAAATTAAAGGTCTTTGGATCTTCTTTCTAATGCCGCCAAGTTTGCTTAATTTCAAGCTCGTAGTAGAAAGTTATTCCCGTTTTAGTGAAGCCTCTCTTCTAAAGACATCCCAATCGTTTTAAGAGGGGTAGTTTGGTCTTTTCCTTTTCCTTCTAAGCCTAGCCACGTTTTTCTTCACCCAATTAAAGGTCTAATCAGATGTTAGAGCACTTTTTCACGTTCCTAAACACTTAGAGAAGTAGAGCGAGGTTCCAAGAAGAGAAAAGGCTAGGTTTCAAGCATTCTTCAAGGTTTGTGAATTTTGCAAAGAACATTGTTCTTTCTAGGTATGTAAGGCTTCTCACAGTGTTGGACTTGTTCGTCCTCACGTCATACATCTAAATTTATCCACTAAATCGTTGTATCTAAAGATTTTTTGCGTAGTTCTTGATTTTGAGTTCAATTCTTTAACAATGGAGGTTTTGATCCTTTTGTGGATCTTTGAAAAAGTTATATTCCCAAAAGGGATTGTATAGAATTCTTCATGTATTCGTGTTGGGTTTGAGAATCAAGAAGAGCATAGGAGAATTTTACCAATTCTAAACTAGTTTGGGCCCTAATTTGAGCTTGAAAATCTGTCATTTTTTTTAGGTAAGGGGTGGGGAGGCGCGCCACCAAGGCACCAAAACTTATGCCTAGAAGTTTGGAGCCTGGAGCCCTGCGCCAGCAGTGCGCCCCAAACTTGAGCCAAAAGTTTGGGGCCTGGCTCCCCGCGCCACTAGTGCACCAGGGGTCACCTGGCCTTTTTCCTTCCATGTTTCATTCCTGACATGTTCCTTTGAGTCGTGATTACGTTCCCTTCTTTGCATTAGCTCCTAATTAAAGGCTTCATTCACCTTTGAGAAATCCTACATTTTCTAATCACATGTCCTAATTTACATTCAAAACTAAGGTGAGTTTAAGAGGAAAGTTTAAAAAGTCTTTTTGAGTTATTTTGAGGATCTTTTGTAACCAACAATGGTTTTAAACTAATTATCTGAGTAAGTAAATATGAGTGTTGAGAAGAGATTTGATTCGTGCTTGAGAAAGGATATAAGGGAACTAAGTATTCCCAAATGTAACACTTTTATATTGAAAGAGAGAAACTTGATTTCTAAATGAGTATATGAGTTCAGAAATATTTTAAAGCATTACCTTTTTAAGGGGATCTTTAGAGTAATTACCTCAAATCGAGAAAGATAATGTTTTTAAACATTGAGCATGAGTGTGTGTGTATATATATATATATATGAGCATCGATATGGGGATGAGTTCAGACAACTCACACTCCTCATAAACCATGTAGCAAACATGGGTAAATGATCATACTTTTTCGACTAATCCTTATTGCTTTTGAGTATAGATTAGTGGATCCACTAAGTTGAGGTGTTCCATTTCCCGGCAAGGTATATGACTGTTCTAGCAGCGTGGGCGAGACGTTGTATCATCACATAGCTCATAATAATGGTTATCGATTAGAGAATCTCCCAAATAAGAGTAAAAAGTATTTTATTGTATTTTATATACATCCTTTAGTTGGTATCTGTTATTTATGAAGCATTAAACATGTAAATCTTTTGTTATTGCTTTTGAAATGAGTTGAGTTGAGGTGAGAACTCTTCCAGTCTTGTTAGTTCAGTTATCTATGCTTTCAGTTCTCCTTGCATACTCGTACATTCAATATACTGATGGCATTCGACCTGCATCTTTTTATGATGCAAATTCAAGTGTTCAGATTCATCAACAGGCGCTTTGTTGATACCACTTGCACTCCAGCTAGCTTTGGTAAGCCTCCTTGATTTCTAGAGGGCTTCATACTTGTTTCCTGCTTTGTTAAGTTGTCGAGGGTTTTGTCCCAACATCTATCTTAGTTTTAGAGGCTTCATAAATAGTTAGAGTTGATGGGTCTCTCATTATTTTCCCTTTTTTGATTTGTTTTGAGATATTGAGACGATTACTTATAATTTATTAAGTATTTCTAGATATTTATTTGAGTTAAGTTTTAATTGAGACTTAAAGTTTAATTATGCATTTCAAGTTCCCATTTTTGCTTAAGTAAGTCTTGCGCTAAATAGTCAGTTAGGCCAAGGGTTCACTTGGGGACCAACAATGGTTCTCGAGTGCCGGCCACGTCCATGGTGTAGGCTCGTGGTGTGACAAACTTATATCAGAGCATAGAGTTCAAGAGTCCTAGGGTGTCTATGAATCTGTGTCAGTAGAGTCTTTATTATCGATGTGAAGCACGCCACATCTATAATTGGGAGCCTATGACATTTAGGATTATTTCACTTTCTTCTTACTCGTGTTTGTGCTAGGAAGAATGTTAATCCTCAAGGTCAAGAAGTTCCCAATGCACCAGAAGTGCAGCCCCCTCAGGGAGATATCACCAATGCTGAGTTCAAGAATGCTTGACTCGGGTTGTGGCAAATCAGGCTGGTTAACAAAGAATAAATGGTCAGGATGTGGCTGATACATCAAGAATTCGTGAGTTTTTTAGGATGAATCCCCCATAGTTCACAGGGTCGAATATCACTGAGGATCCAGAGAACTTTATAGAAGAACTTCAGAAAGTGATTGAGGTTATGTGCGTTGTCGATGCAGAGTGTGTGAATTTATTAGCTCAAAGGTGTTGCTAAGATATGGTATGATCAATGGAAAAAGAACATGGCAGAGGAGGCACCACCTTTGAGTTGGGTTATGTTTGAAGATGCTTTGTTGGGGCGTTTCTTTCCCCGAGAGCTAAGGGAAACAAAGGTAAGAGAATTTCTTAATCTGAAGCAGGAGTCTATGAGTGTGCAAAAGTACAACCTCAATTTCACTCAGCTATCCCGCTATGCTCCGGAGATGGTGACTGATATGTGGAGCAGGATGAGTTTATTTATGTCTGGGTTGCCCCGCATATTGAGTAAGAAAGATAAGACGGCTATGTTGATAGGGGACATGGACATAGCTAAGCTCATGATTCATGTGCAGCAAGTTGAGGAAGATAAGTTGAAAGACAAGGAAGAGTTCCGCAGTAAGAAGGCTAAGACAGCAAATCATGAGTCCGACCAACAGAAAACCGGGAATGTAAATTGGTCATCTATTCAGCAAAGGTCATATGGGCCTGCTCCATCGTCATCTAGTATGCCTGCACCAAAGAAAAATAATGATTACCGAAACAAGAACTCCTAGAATTTCAGAGCTCGACCTACCCAGTCTCAAGGTAATGTGGCACAAGGGGCTACTTAGACCCCCACATGTGCTAAGTGTGGTAGGAACCACCCAGGACCATGTCGTGATGGTTCCAATGACTACTTCAACGGTGGTCAGATAGGTCACTTTATGAGAGAATGCTTTAAGAACATGCAGGGTAATGGGGGAAACAAAGTCTAATCTTCTTCAGCGGCTCTGGCATACAGAGCTATTCCGCGAGGAGTTACTTTAGGGACATGCAGAGGAGGAAACCATCTGTATGCTATAACTAGTCACCAGGATCAAGAGAACTCACCAGATGTTGTCACGGGTATGCTTAAAGTTTTTACTTTTGATGGTTATGCCTTACTTGATCTAGGTGTGAGTTTTTCTTTTGTGATTCCATATGTATCCATGAGGTTTGACATTTCCCCCGAACAACTCTTTGATCCCTTCAGTGTTTCTACACCTATTGGTGAGTCTATTCTAGCATAAAGATTCTACCATGATTGTACCATCTCTGTTAATCACAAGGACATCATGACTAACTTATTTTAGCAAGATATGGTGGACTTTGATGATATTCTAGGTATGGACTGACTTCATGGTTGTTATGCCTCAATCGATTATAGAACTCGGGTAGTCAAGTTTCAGTTTCCTAATGAGTCAACTTTAAAGGAAGAGTAGTTCATCAATGCCTAAGGATCGTTTCATTTCATATCTTAAGGCCAGAAATGTTAGTTTCTAAGTGGTGCATCTATCACTTAGTTTGAGTTAATGACTCTAGTGTTGAAACACACTTATTCAGTCAGCTCCAGTTGTGAGTGAGTTTCCAAAGGCCTTTCCAGATGATCTTCATGGACTCCCTCCTGAGAGAGAAATAGACTTTAAAATAGACATTCTTCCTGATACTCAACCCATCTCTATTCTGCCATATAGAATGGCTCCAGGTGAGTTGAAATAGTTAAAAGAGAAGTTAAGAGATCTTCTTGATAAGGGTTTCATTCGATCTAGTGTCTCACTTTGGGGCACTCCGGTCCTATTTGTGAGAAAGAAAAATGGTTCCCTTAGGATGTGTATCGACTACCGCCAATTGAACAAGGTCACCATAAAGAATAAGTATCCCCTTTCTAAGAATTGATTACCTTTTCGACCAACTTCAAGGTGACACTTGCTTCTCTAAGATAGACCTCAGATCTGGATATCATCAATTGGAAGTAAGAGAAAGTGACATCCCAAAGACAACGTTGAGGACCCGTTATGGTCATTATGATTTCCTTGTGATGTTTTTTGGCTTGACCAATGCTCCTACAGCGTTCATGGATCTTATGAACAAAGTATTTAAGCCAATCTGGATATGTTTGTTATTGTGTTCATTGATGACATACTAATATAATCCAAGAATAAGTCGGACCATGCTAGTCATCTCAGAATAGTCCTCCAAACTCTCAAGGATCGAGAGTTATATGCCAAATTTTCTAAGTGTGAGTTCTGGCTTGAGTCTGTGGCGTTCTTAGGCCACTTTGTATCAGGAGAAGGGATTCGAGTTGACACTCAAAAGATAGAAGCAGTACAGAACTGTCCCATACCCATCAATTGATAAAAGGAGTTTCTTGGGGTTGGTTGGTTACTACAGGAGGTTCGTCGAGAGGTTTTCGTCTATTTCATCTTCATTGACTAAGTTGAATCAGAAAAAATCTAAGTTCCAATGGTCTGAAGCTTGTAAGAATAGCTTTTAGAAATTGAAAACTCGGTTAACTACTGCTTTAGTGTTGACCTACTAGATGGTACAAAGGGTTTTGTTGTTTATTGTGATGCGTGTAGAGTTGGACTTGGTTGTGTATTAATGCAGAATGGTAAGGTAATAACATATGCCTCCATACAACTTAAGATCCACGAAAGAAACTACCCGACTTATGAACTCGAGTTGGCAACAGTAGATTTTGCTCTCAAAATATAGCATCACTATATCTATGGTGTCAATGTGAATGTGTTCATCGACCACAAGAGTCTCCAGTATGTTTTCAGTCAGAAGGAGCTTAATCTCAGACAAATGAGATGGTTAGAGTTGCTCAAGGATTACGACATGAGTATTATCTATCACCCAAGTCATGCTAATGTTGTTACCGATGCTTTAAGCAGGTTGTCCATGGGGAGTATTGCTCATGTTAAGGTGTCACGCCCCGAGCCTACATCCTGGGCGGGACCGGCACCCAGAGACCATTGCTGGCCCCAAGCGAACCCTTGGCCTGGCTTTCTTAACTCAGCGGAAACCTAACTCAACAGAATAACTCAATGCGATTCAAGGTTATAAAACAACTTAACTGATGTATAACATGCCAAAAGGCAACTCGTGTCTCAAAATAGAATATTTACATATATACACAGATGAGAGACTTAATACCAACTGACTGACTGTCTATGAAGCCTCTATAACACTGAGATGGATGTTGGGACAGACCCCGCAACATCCTAATAAAACAAAACTAGGAACACAAAATCACAGAGTCCTCCGGAAGGCAAGGAGGCTCACCACTGACTCTGGAGTGCTCAGCTGGATCAATGGTGTGCTGGATGCTGATCCGGGGTACCTGTGTCTGCATCGTCATAAGATGCAGGCCAACTGGCATCAGTACATTGAATGTACGAGTATGTGAGCTGGAAAGCTAAACAACAACTTAAGCTTGAAAAGAATACAAAGGAACTCTTACCTTGGCTCTGCTCGACTCATGAATAACCAAACTCAATATAAAGCAATAAAACACATGCAATATATATAGCTTTTAAACGATTTAAACAACTTAGCTCGTTAATGATTAAAGCAATAACAAACTCAACTTTACTTATATAAAAGTAATATAACTTTAGTGGGAGATTCTTTAACCGACAACCACCACTATGAGCCTTAGTGATGATACAACGTTTTACCTCACGTTGCCCAAGGACCATCCTATA